>PVKV010018659.1:0-44219 GCA_004027835.1 Alouatta palliata
CCTCCCCCAGGCTCCTCCTCCCCCAGGCTCCGCCCGCGCCGCCCTCCGCCTGCCCAGCCCGCAGGGGCACTCCTTACGCCAGAGGCCAGTCAGCCACAGTCAGGAGCGCTGCCGGGTCCACCTGGGGGGGACTCAGAGGGGCTGAGCGGATCCTGAAAACGGTAGTGACCGTCCCCAGTGGCCTTATTTCCCAAAAAACCAGCAAACCCGGCCAAGAGCCCCAGTCCAGGCCGGCGGCGCCCCCAAGGCCCGGTCCTCAGCTGACCCAGGGCCCGCTCCCCTCGCCGCACCCACGCCAACAGGCGGCCCCGCCACCTAGTCCGAGGCGTGCCCGCTGCTCCTCTGGGCCGCCCCCTCTCTCCCTCACCTCAGCCCTCGGCCCCCAGAAGCCCCTGCGTCCCTCCTGGTCTGCGGCACTGAGTGTCTGGGCAGAGGCTGCTGTGCTAGGTGGCACTCGCTGCGGCTTCCCTGAACTCCAGGACTATCTTACCTATCTAATCAATGGATTGATGCATCTATCTCTATCTAATCTATTTGTCTATCCATTCATCCATCTAATCTAGCCATCTAATCTATCCATTTGTCTCTACCTATCCAACTTATCCATTCATCAATCAAGGCTATCTAGCTATCTAAATATCTCTATGTAAATATCTGTATCTGTCCATCCATCTAATCCGTCTGTTGAGATGAGGGTCTCGCTATGCTGCCCAAGCTGATCTCAGACTCCTGGCTTCAGTGATCCTGCCTCAGCCTGCTAAAGTGCTGAAATTACAGGCCAGCGCCACCATGCCCAGTTAAAGGGCTCTCTTCCCACAGCACCCATAACTAAGAATTCTTGCTGTTGACATCTCATCAGACTTGTCTCATCTTTTCCTCTATATGTGTATTTTAAAAAACTACACATGTAATCCATGTATGCATTCTCCCTTGTACCACACACAACCAAAGCCATTCTAGGCCCCAAATCACCCGTATCCTGGTGCTGCCTCTCTGCACCCTGGATTTCACTGTGCATGTTCCTCTGGGACTGTGTATTTTTAATAATGCATTTCCCAGACCTACATGTGTGACTCACACTTAATCTAAGTAACTAAATTCTTTCTTAGGGCCTGTGAACCCAGGCGTCCCTCTTCTCCATTCCCTCTCTCTCACTGGCCTTATCCAGCCTGTCAGCAGGCCTTCTAAGCATCCCACGGAGACTTCCTGAGGCCAGGAAAGGGGTGCAGAGGGTTACTCAGGGCATGGCTGCAGCCCTGGGGTCTCCTCTCCGCCACGCCACCTTCCCCAGCCTTGCTGCCTGGGCCAGGCCAGCCCTGGGCCAACTCAGCCCTGGACCTTTCCCAGGCCAGTGCACTAGTGTCGGTCCCATCCGCTCCTGTCACTCAAAACAAGGGCACAACTGTTACCTATTCATTTTCCTCGCTAGGGTGGAAACAGGTGTCCTGCCCTGAGGTTCTCAAAGCCTGAGAACCAAACCTGGAGCAGCGGGAGGTTGGCCTCAGTAGAAGAGTTCAGGCCATTCCTGCCTTGGGACATCTGCCAGACGGGATGACCTGGAGATGGGAACTTTTCCTGCCTGGCTTTTTTGCAGGAACAATGTAACAGCAAAATTGAAAATCCAAAATGGGAGAAAATGCATCTACAGTCCCATCATCCTAATACTTGAACAGATTTCTTTTTTTAAGTGCTTTTCTAATGCTTGTTCATTTGCATACAGTAAATTTATACAGTTGTAACCATAATGTGGTCAGAGTTTTGTATTCTCTTCTTCACAGAGTGTAACATAAGCACTTTCCTCTACCACCACCAGTTTTTCCAGCTTTGAGGTATAATTAACAAATAAAAATTATTGCTACATAGTAATTTATTTAACTATTTACTGACAATTGCACCCTACCCCAATTTATTTATTTTTATAGAAACATTTTTTTCCCACGTGGTGCATAGGGGACATTATAACTATGAAACGCTGTGGTAGAACAGCTTGAGGCCAACAGCCGAGAGGGCTGGCACTTCAGCTCTGTGCCCCAGGCTGCTGTGCAGAAAACCCAGATGGGAAGACAGACTGGAGTTCTAGAAAAGCTGAATCCCAACCACCCCATACCATTAGCTGATGCTCACTCCTCAGCCTCCTCTGGCCATTCCACCAACGCTGTCACATGCTGTCGGCAAGGCCACTGTCCTTATCCCTTAAACCTCCCGCACTGCTGGTGAAGCCTGCTGGCTCCTGCTCCATCTCTGACTATGTCAAACAAGGATTTGACTCTGTGACTGGTGCCCTCCAAGGGACTTGTGCCAATGGAGAGACTGCAGATAGCTGAGTACAAAGATGTGTCCCCCTTGTCTAGGGTGGGGGGTCTTTTCACTCCACATGCTAGGGAGAACGTTTTCAGGGAGAAGGGGGCAGATGGCAGCATCCTGCACCCTCATTATAGGACCAATTTTAATCTCAGCAACGAAGGCGCTGATGTTCTCGGCTAATGCTTGCGTTGTTGTGTTATTCAAAATAAGCTGTGAAATAAGATAATACTTCAAGTAGTTCACAGAATTTTGGGCAATAGGAACACAACTTTGTTAATAATTTCGCACAGGCTGAAATGCATTCCCTGTCTTGTAGGCTGTTTCCTGGTAAGAAGTAAGAACAACCAAAAGGGCGGCGGCATTCACCCCGCTGTTCATTCATGACTTCACTATACATGTACTGAATACTTCCTTGCAGCGGTCTCAGTCCTCTGCCATGGCAACATGTGAGCGGATGTGCGCATGGCCAACAGATACTGGCGCTGAATATACCCAGGGGGTGGGGAACAGGGGCTCTGTACAGCTCCCAGGGCTCAGGTCGTCACTCCAAATGCTTTGCTCCACTCAAGAATGCCAGTGGGTTAGAGGGACATTGGGGAATCACTTTGAATGAATTCTAGTTTACTTTTTAAGGCACGTTACTCTCAAATCACTCATGTTTAACCATTATAAGGACCAGTTCTTTGAGACCCACACGCACCTGAGCAGGATATATCAGGGGCTGTTACATCTGCCCCAGGATGCTTACAAGAGGGCATCTGCTTTGGGGGACACAGAGGTCTGGCAGTGGCTCTCAGAGGCCTCCTGTGTGTGCAGTGCCTTGCCTGCATGTTTTTATTCTCTTACTTTCTCCCTGGAACAAAGTCACCAACAAAAAAGGTTATATGAAATACCTGATGACAATTTAATATTACACAGATGGAGGCTACTACTATCAGCACAGGTATAAATCTATAAGGTAAGAAGTCTGAGGAAGGTAGCCATTGCAAAGGCTAGAATTCTAGCCAGGTTTTTCATTTTTAAATTTAAAACATTTTAATTTATTATTTTTTTAAGAGACAGAGTCAATGTTGCCCAGGCTGGAGAGCAGTGCATTTTCGTAAATGTGCTCATAGCTTTGAAATCCTGGTCTCAAACCATCCTCCCACCTCAGCCTCCCAGAATGCTGGGACTCCAGGTGTGTACCACCGAGCTCAGCTTCTGCCACTTTCCAAACTGTGACCTGAGGCAGCTCACTTAGTTTCTCCCAGCCTCAGTTTCCTTATTTGTAAAGAGGTGGTCATGAGGCTCAAATACCACCTATAAGAATTCCATAGCACAGTGCCTTAAATAAGCTTCAGCAAATGGTAGCAGGTAATGGTTACCTGCTGTTGTTATGCCCAGTTAATGGGGGATAATTTTCCATTATCTCTGTTAAGATATCCCTTTAAACACAATCAGTTCATTTACATTTCCTTTTTAATTTTTTTAAAGAGCATTCCAAAGGTGGCACTTTGAATGGAAAGACTGGGGAATGAGGGTGGCTTAAACCCTCATTTGTGTTAATTCCAGATTTCTTCAGGAGCTTTCCCCTAAGGTTGGGTACTGCATGAGCCAAGAGACTCCTCACGGGCAAGTTCTTCTCTGGCTCTGGCTACTTGGTTTCAGTAGAACCCCAGGTGCTACACGACCAAAGGCCAGCCACTGCATAAACACTACCTGTGCTCTTAAACCGTTAGCCCAGCATGGCAATCAGCTGCCCACCGAGGCAGTCACCATGACTACAAACCTCAGCAGAGATTATCTGCACCACGCGCTGTTTTCTTGATGTCAGGAGGTCATGCAGGGAGGCAGTGGATGAGGTAAAGAACAAAAAAGACTTTTAGGCCAGGCACAGTGGCTCACGCCTGTAATCCCAGAAGTTTGGGAGGCCAAGGTGGGTGGATCACCTGAGGTCAGGAGTTTGAGACCAGCCTGGCCAACACGGTGAAACCCTGTCCCTACTAAAAATACAAAAAATTTAGCAGAGCATGGGCATGATGACAAGCACGTGTAATCCCAGCTACTCAGGAGGCTGAGGCAGGAGAATTGCTTGAACCCAAGAGGCCAAGGTTGAAGTGAGCCGAGATTGCACCACTGCACTCCAGCCTGGGCAACAGAGCAAGACTCCATCTCAAAAAACAAAACAAAACAAAATAAACTTTATAACATTCAACTTTGTGATAAGCTTTTATTTCCTTTTGGCTTTTTTTTTTTCTTCTTCTTTCTAAAAGGAAATCTGTATTGTGAATGAATACAGTGGACCGTTGAACAACATGTGTTTAAACCTGGCTGGTCCACTAAAAAGCAGATTGTTTTCAACCTAATGTGTATTCATGAGATGTAAAAGTCTCTCATAGGGAGGGGGTCGACCTTTTCTGTCCGTGGGTTCAGCAGGAGAGACTGCGGGGCTTGAGCATGCTGGGACTGTGGTATGTTTGGAAGTCCTAGAACCAATCCCCTGAGGATACCAAGGGACAACTGGGCCTTGCTGTTTGTCATTCTGCGAGTGTAGTCACTGTCAGACAATCACTCCTGTTTGAACATCTCTGAGTAGGATGAGAACATTTTTCTTTTGGGTCTATAAGGCTGTGGGCAGAGTCTTGACGGCAGTAAACATGCCAAAGGCAGAGGCTTTCCTGTGACAGTCCCTAGCCGATATCCACAGAAGGTACAGTTACACACACACACACACACACACACACACACACACACACACACAGGCATAGCTATTTTCTCTGCTAAGTACACTTGGAATTATAATGTTAGTCTAGCGCTCTGGCCTCTCTGGCTTGTCCCTGGAAGTTGCCCCTATGGGCAGCTCCGGTGAGCACAGCTGCCCAGACCCAGGGACCACGCTGAGGGGCTGGCTAGTCAAATGTCTCTACTGAATCCAGACTTTTAATTCCTACATCTATGAAAAAAGGACACAGAAGGGTTCCAAATCTTGCAGGCTTGAGGACAGACATTTTCAGACTCCTTTACACTTGAGCATTCTGTTTCATATTTTCTTCCTTCTGAATGGTCAGTGAAAGGCCACACTCACAGGCAAACTCCCCACAAATTCAATCTGCTTGACACCAAAACACTTGCATTGAAAAGAAAAATATCACTTGATCTTCCCAATAACTGTCTTTATGGTGCTGAAAATCAACATGTGTTATTTGCACATCTGGAGCACACTGACCGAATTTTTTTCCTTTTAAATCGGATCATTTGGCACTTTTTTGGGGGGGGGAGTGGAAAATCTTCCTAATGTTATGGTATTTGGAGGTGGAACCTTTGCTAGGTAATTAGGTAATGCGGGTGGAGTCCTCATGAATGGGATCAGTACCCTTATAAGAAGAGGCCGAGGGCTAGCAAGCTCTTTCCACAAGAGAAGGTGGCAGTCTGCCACCGGGAAGAGCTGCCTTATCTGAACCCGACTGTGCCATCACTGTGGTCTCTCATATCCAATCTCCAGAATGAGAAATCAGTATCTGTTGTTTATAAGCCACCCAGTCTATGGTACTTTGTTCTAGCAGTCAAACTAAAGCTGAATTTTAAAGTTTCAGCTCTTACGTTTATGTCCATTTTGAGTTAATTTTTGAATGGGCCCAATGTCACTCTTTTGCATGTAGCTATCCAGGTTCCCCATCACCACTCTGAAAAAGCTGTCTTTTTTCCCACTGAATGGCCTTGGCATCCTTGCTGAAAATTACTTGACCATATATTTGAGGGTTTATTTCTGGACTATCCTATTCCATTGGTCTATATATTTGTCTATATCCCAGCACCACACTGTTTTCATTACTACAGCTTTGTAGTAAGTTTTGAAATCAGGAATTGTGAGACCTCTAACTTTTCATTTCTTTTTTGAGATTATTGTGGCTATTTAGGGTCCCTTGAGATAACATAAACTTTAGGATGGATTTTTTTTCCCTTATTTCTGCAAAAACCTTCATTGAGATTTCAAAAGTGTTTACACTGAAGTCTGTACATTGCTTTGAGTAGTAGTAACTTCTTAAAAATAATAAGTCTTCCAATTCATGAATACAAGATCTTTCCATTTATTTGTATCTCCTTCCATTTCTTTCAGCAAACTATTTTTCAGTGCACAAGTCTTTCACCTCTTGGTTAAGTATATTTCTAAGTATTCTGTTCTTTTTGATACTATTGAAAATGGAATTTTCTTACTGAGTTGTTCATTGTACATGTAAATAAATGCAACTGATTTTTGCATGTTGATTCTATAGCCTTCTACTTTGTCAAATTCATTAGCTCTGACAGTTTTGGGTTATTATTTTTTAAATAGAATCTTTAGGGTTTTTACACATAAGATCGTGTCATCTTCTAACAGAGATACTTTTACTTCTTCCTTTCCACTTGGAATGTCTTTTATTTGTTTTTCTTGCCTAATGGCTCTGGCTAAAACTTTTAATTAATACTATGCTGAACAGAAGTAGTGAAAGCAGCCATCTTGTCTTGTCCCTGGTCTTAAAGGAAAGGCTTTCAATCTTTCACCATTAAGTATGATGTAAGCTGTGGGCTTTTCACAGAAAGCCTTTATGATGTTGAAGTGCCTTCTTTCCATCTTACTTTGTTGAGGGTTTCTATCATGAAAAGATGTTGAATTTCATCAGTACCAATGGCAGTGGTGGCCCATCTGGAGCAGCTGCTGAGAAGATGCTGGCTGTAGTAGGGGAGGCATGGCCAGGGCTGGTGGGAGCTAGGAGCAGGTGGGAGCCCTGTCCCCTTCTGAGATGGTGGGGCAGGAGCCCTTCCCTCCTGGGCACAGCTGCAGCCACCCAGGCATCCCTGTGCTCTCAGAGGCCTAGGAAAGTCCCCCCTTCCCCTACAGGCTCAGAAGTGCCTGTTTCCGCTGCCTGGCCTCTTCCCGCTCCTGGTGCATGCTCCAGTTTTGGAGCAAAGTTGAGGCTGAGTGTGGACCCACAACTCGGCCAGGTGTGTGTGCGCTCAGGGCGGTGCTAACATGCCAGCCCCCCCCCGCCACCTCAGCCCCCTTCTGACTTTGGGTGCCAAAAAGCATGGGAGGCAGGCTGAGGTGGGGGTGCGCTGAGGGTGGCTCCACGTGGGCCTGCAGGTGTCTCTTGATTCTAACAGCCTGGGTGCCATGTATATGACTGATAACAGCAGGAGGCAGACAGGCTCCTGGGCAAAAAGGTGTGGGTCCCTGGTGAAGCCCCACCTTCAAGCCAGGGATGGTCTGAAGCATGGGGCCAAGCTGTCAGTTCTGAGTGGAGTCCACAGACCAGAGTAAGAACTTACGATGTTTTTTCTAGGCCTTCCCTTGACCATCCATGGACCAATCAGCATGCACTTCCTCCCTCCTGAGCTCATTAAAAATCCTGGATTCAATTAGTCTTGAACAGACATCAGATCAACCTGCCTGTGGATAGGAGCTACTCACTGCAGGTCTCCTCTCCACTGAGAAGTGGACACTTATTGCTATGATCTGCCTGAGGAAAAGAGCTACCCATTGAGGGACATACATTGGGATGACCTGCCTGGGGAGAGGAGCTACGCACTGTGGGTCTCTTCTCTGCTCTGAGCTGGACAGATGTTAGGGTGACCTGCCTGCAGAAAGGAGCTACTCAGTTTAGGTCTCCTGAGAGCTGTTCTGTTGCTCAATGAACTTCCTCTCCACCTTGCTCATAACTCCTCCAGTTATCCATGTACCTCATTCTTCTTGAATGTGGGACAAGAACTTGGGACCTGCTGAAAGGTGGCACTAAAAGAGCTGTAACACAAACAGAGCTGAAACGTGACCCTCCACTCACCACACTGTGGTTGACCAGAAGCAAGGAAGAGCTGCAGCCCTTTGGGGAGCCCATACCTAGGTCTCTCTGAACCAGAGCTGTGAGACCCTCTTTGGGACTCTGTGGTTCCTCGTGTCTCCAAGCTTCCAGGTGCCATCACATTCCCTTCATCTAGATGCAGTTCCCTGCAGCGGATGCTGCATGCAGTGTATCTGGTGCCGCCATAGGTGTGCAGAGCTGCCTGCCCTGCTGTATCACCCAGCATGCCTGGCTGTGTGCAGTGGCTGGACCTCGCCCTCGCTCACTTACACACCCCTCACCGCTCTGTGTTGCCCTTGACAGGTGTGGGATCTGGGCCAGTAGTATGAGCTGAGAGCAGCCTGCCAGGGCAAGTGGGCAGGATGAGCTCAGCGGGCACAAGCAACACTCAGGCAGAAAATTCAGCCACAAAAATTTCTGGCTGGTGAAGCAACACCCCAAGGATCCTGTGACAATACTATTTCTGCATCAACTGAAATGATGGTGCGATTCCTCCCCCCAACTTCATTCCGTTAATGTAGGGTATGACACTGACTGAATTTCATGTATGGAACCATCCTTGCCTTCTGGGAATCCCCACTTGATGATGTATAAGCCTTTTATGTTTTTTAAATTTTATTTTAATTTTTTAATTTTTTATTTTTTTGAGACAGAGTTTTGTTCTTGTTGCCTAAGCTGGAGTGCAGTGGTGTGATCTCTCGGCTCACCACAACCTCCACCTCCAAGGTTCAAGCGATTCTCCTGCCTCAGCCTCCCAAGTAGCTGTGATCACAAGCATGCACCACTATGCCTGGCTAAGTTTGTATTTTTAGTAGAGATGGGGTTTCTCCATGTTGGTCACGGCTGGTCTTGATCTCCCGATCTCAGGTGATCTGCCTGCCTTGGCCTCCCAAAGCACTGGGATTACAGGTGTGAGCCACTGCGTCCGGCCTAAATTTTATTTTTATTTATTATTTTTTTTTGAGACAGAGTCTCGCTCTGTCTCCCAGGCTGGAGTACAGCAGGGCAATCTCAGGTCACTGCAACCTCTGCCTCCTGGGTTCAAATGATTCTCCTGCCTCAGCCTCCTGAGTAGTTGGGACTACAGGCGCGTGCCACCATGGCCGGTTAATTTTCATATTTTTGGTAGCAACAGGGTTTCACCATGTTGGCCAGGCTGGTCTCAAACTCTTGACCTCAAGTAGTCTACCTCCCTTAGCCTCCCAAAGTGCTGGGATTATAGGTGTGAGTCACTGTGCCAGGCCAGTATAATCCTTTTAATATACTGCTGAATTTAGTTTGGTAGTATTTTGTTGAGGATTCTTGCATCAATGTTTACAAGAAATATTCATCTATGGTTATCTTTTTCTGTTGTGTCTTTGTCTGGCTTTGGCAGTGGGAATGTTGGCCTCATAGAATGAGTTAGGAAGTGTTCCCACCTCTTCAAATTTCTAGAAGTTTAAGAAGGATCAATGTCAATTATTTAAATGTGTGGTAGAATTCACCAGTGAAGCCATGTGGTCCAGGTAGGAGATTTGAGACTACTAGTTCAATCTCCTTACTAGCTATAGATCTATTAAGATTTTCTATTTCTGGCCCAGCGTGGTGGCTCACGCCTGTAATCCCAGCACTTTGAGAGGCCAAGGTGGGCGGATCACTTGAGGTCAGGAGTTCGAGACCAGCCTGGCCAACATGGTGAAACCCCATCTTTAAAAAAAAAAAAAAAGATTTTCTGTTTCCTCATGATTCAATCTTGGTAGGATGTTTCTAATAATTTTTTCACTTCTTTAAGTTATCCAATTGGTTTGCATACAATTGTTCAAAGTACTGTTTTATAATCCTTTTCATTTCTGTCTTGTTGGATCATTTTTCATCCGAACAATACATTTCATATTAAAGTACAGTAATCTGAAGCCATGACTTGCTGAGGATTCCCCTGTGCTGCTCCGTGGGCTGCCCTGTGTCTCCGTGTGCAAAGCTACACCACGCCTGGAACCCTCCTGGGCTTATGCTCTCAGCTACACTCTCCTTTCCACACACACAGAGGACCCAGGAATGATCAGATATGGGGTCTGGAAACAGCCAGGGAGAACACTGAACGCTGTTTTCCAGCATGTGCTTTGCAACCTCTCAGAGAGCTGGAAAATCCATTTAAGTGGGTCATAGCCAGCATTCAAAAAAAAAAAAAAATTAAATAGAATAAAAACGATCTGAGCACACTGTAAGTATTGTTTTGTAAAACGTCCGCCTTGATTGCGTTACAGGAGGCTTTTGCGTTGCGATATAAAATGTATTTCTTACTGTTCTTCATGGCTAAATACAGATTGAAGGCTTCTGAATGAAGCCAGTCATCCCTCATTTAGAGGGGGGAAACTGAGGACAAAGAGGGCGCATTCCTCTCTAGGTGCCTCGTCCAGTCTGCAGTAAAGCAAGGCTGCTGCCGGGTATGTTGACGCTACCCTAACCCTAACCTCTCAGTGAATGAATGTACGGCCTCAAAGAGTTGGAAATCTATTTTTCTCCTGTTTCAGGGTGAGAATTTCAAAGAAGAGGTGAAACTGATCTTTGGATATTCAGCCACATCTTTGCCTTCTGATAAAATCAATTTTCCCTGTTTTCTCCCTTTTCTCATGCAGCCCCGCCACCGTCCCAGTATTTTATCACTACCATCCTGTCCACTCTAGATGGCAGTCACAGCCTGGATGTGAAGCCGCAGCCCTCGATGTCAGAGACTGCACCTCCCCCTTTCTTCCTCCCGGGGGATCCATCATCAGACTTCCAAGATTCAAGATCCCCCAGCTCTGCTCAATCTAGGGCACATCCCTTAAGAGAAAAGACAAATCATCTAGGAAGGTCTGCTGGGAAGAAAAGGAAGGGAATCCTTTCTATTTCTAGGACAATGCAATGGACTGGGGGTGGGGAAAGCGGTACGAGGTGCCTCTCCCAGCTTGCTGCTGGGGATTCTGAGTAATCGGACTTCAAGAGGAATCAGCGTGGGAATGACAAAGCTCCAGGCGGCAGGGGAATGTGGAACCACACAAGATCCAGGCAGGCTTGATCTTGACCTCAGCCCCAGTTGCCTCGTCTCACATGTGAGAGGAAGTCAGGGCTCAGAGGGGAGCTTCTGTGACCTTCACTCAAGGTCACAGAGCTGCGGGATTTGCCCAAAGCCAGAGCCCAGCCTGGTGTGCCTCCCCAGAAAGGGCCACCCAGAGTTAGGATCACTAACATAATTTTTATTTTATTTTTTTCCAGAATAAACCACACCAACTTTCGAGGACTAAGCAAAAAATAAACCAACACATTTTACTACTAGATTATTAATGCTAATGCCTTCTATATTTAAAAGATTACTATAAATTTGTTTATAAAAATTTTCATACATTTTATTTAAAATTATTTTAGCCACCATAGAAACCATGTTCAAATGAATTACCTGGGAGTCTATATAGATGGCCAGATCATTACCTTCAGCATCAGTTTACATGAACAGAGGATGTTTTGCAATTGCAAAGGTCATACATGAATATCTTCTTACCCTCAAAGTTTTACTGCACAGACCAGGATTCCTTTGTCCTTGCCTCCTCCCCAGGCACAGCTGTCAGTTCGCTCTGGGTCCTTCCTGATCCTTCTCTACAGGTCAGTTTGTAACTCGGACGTCAGTTTCACTGAGTCCTGCTCGCCTTGGCACCGAAATTCTATCATTTGGTTTGATCACTCATAACATGGACAAGACTTAACTCTAAATGGATTTTGGCTAGTGCCAAAAATCAAATCTATCCCCAAAGAGCAAGTAGGGGGAAAAAAAAAAGGGAAGATTTGCCATTGTGGAGAAGCTTTTAAAAAAAGTTTCCCTTGACTTAAAAAAAAACAACAACAAAAAAACCTAGTCAGCTGCATTGAATCATGCCTGTAATCCCAGGACTTTGGGAGGCTGAAGTGGTAATCTGGCTTGAGCCAAGGAGTTTGAGGCCAGCCTGGGCGACACAGTGAGACCTTGTCTCCACAAAAAATTTTAAAAATTAGCCAAGTGTGGTTGTGTGTGCCTGTAGTCACAGCTGCTCAGGAGGCTGAGGTGGGAGGATCACTTGAGCCTAGGTGTTCGAGGCTGCAGTCAGTTACGATCATGTCACTGCACTCCAGCCTGCACAACAAAGTGAGATCTTGTCACTTAGAAACAGCCCCCACACCTGAGGGTAATTCCCAAACGTTCTGAGCAGTAGCAATATCGTAGAAGGACCCAGTAGAAGGACTATTTGAGACCCTGTCGCCTTAAAGACAAGCCTCGGGTCTTCAGAAGCTCTGCCCACTGTTGTTCAGGTGGGAACCTGCGCCGCCGTGGCGTCCAGCATCCTTATGCAGCTTCCACCTGGCCGCTTGGCCTCCTGTTTCTCTTAATTGAAGGGAGACATTCTCATTTTGAGGCAATGTGAAGTTGTCTACCCTCTAATGCTTCAATTAGACGTAGCAAAAACTTCCAAATGACCACCTGGGCAGCCTGGTAACATGAAGTCCTTGCTCAGTCAGACACTGTGCGGCCAACTCATAGGACCCTGAGCTCTTGAAATGCAGTTTCCGTGAAATGCAATAACGGAGAGTTGTCACTGGACAAAGCAGACAAACACACACATCTGGTCTGCAGTGCAGCGGGGTCTGCCTTGCCTGCAGGGAAATGGTCCCCCGCGGTTCACCCCAGCAGTGATGCCAGAGGAAGCCTGTGACTCTTTTCTTTAGTCTGGAGTGTCAGAGACAGACCGAGTACGACTACATCAGTGAGCCTTTTAGTCCACTCCTTCAAGCCTTACTGAAAATCGTTCCTTTCCATCGTTTTCCACATGCTTTTCTAAACACATGAGGTGGGCAAGAGCGAGAGCAGCAGGGCACAGTGAGCCAGCCCTCCAGACACAGCGGGAATGAACAGCGGCACTGAAATCCCCGCTCCCTGTGCCCTCCGAGGGATCCTACTGCCTGTGGGTTTCTCAAACACCCCTGAGCCTGAGGTCCACCTCAGAGCCTCTGTCTGTGGAGGAGGGCACAGTGACACTGCCCAGGTAGAGAAAGTCACCCCCATACATGAGGGACCCAGAGGTCCCCTCATCGTGGATTCCAAGCCCCAGCACAGCGGGCTCCTGGATGTCAGCCACCTGCCCAGGACTGTCTGCCCTCTGGCCACTGCTGCTCCCAAGGCCAACAGAGAGGCTGCTGGTGGCAGGGCGGAGCCTCAGATAGCGGGGAGTCCACGGCCTCCTCTGTCCCTCTGGCCACAGGCTTTAGCCACAGAGGAGGGCCCTGCCTGGGGAGATGACTAGATAGCAGCAGCCACGAGTGACCGTGTCAGGCTGGCAGAGGACACGTGGTGCACTGCTGACCCAGACATGCGGCAGAACTCCTAACCAGGCAGGAACAGTCTTTACTTCCACAAGGACCTTCTTCCCCATTTTTCTGGAAACCAGCGGCCCTCTCAGTCTATCTCATTCTTCAGTCTTGTGGTTAGAAGCCTGAGTGCAGAACATTTTCTCTGAAAAACAGCCCCCACGTGCAGACCACAGATGGCAATGACGCTGCCCATCGTTGAAGGGTCCCCAGCGAGAGATGGGTGACGGCCTGGGGAGCACAGGCCCGCCCCATGGCAGCCACCTCACAGCCCCCGCCTCAGGGTGTGGCCCCATAGGCTGCCTTTTCAAGAGAAGATGGAAATTCCAGCTTTCATGTGAAATCTCCCAAATTTAATTAAAAAAAAATTTTTTTTTTTGAGATGGAGTCTCACTCTGTCGCCCAGGCTAGAGTGCGGTGGCACGATCTCAGCTCACTGCAACCTCTGCCTCCCAGGTTCAAGCGATTCTCCTGCTTCAGTCTCCCAAGTAGCTGGGACTATAGGCATGCACTACCACGCATGGCTAACTTTTGTGTTTTTAGTAAAGATGGGGTTTCACCATGTTCTTTAGGCTGGTCTCGAACTCCTGATCTAAAGTGATCTGCCTGCCTTGGCCTCCCAAAGTGCTAGGATTATAGGCATGAGTCACTGCACCCAGCCCCAGTTTTTAAAAGCTGGATCAACTTAGGTCAGAACACCCTGTGGAACAAACCACGCACACAGCCATGCTCTAGGCTAACTGTGGCTTCTGCAGAGAGGAACTTGTGGGACAGACTCACCCCATATCAGGGCACTGTGGATCTGAGGAAGAGGAGTTTCCGCATGAAGAGGCCTGACAGCCACCAAGTGCTTGTCCTCCTCCCCAGCGGTCAGGACCCCCTCCCAATGTCTGGCCCGGGGGGAGCCTGGAGGAGCCAGGCTGTGCTGGGTGGGGCCTGGCTGTTCCTCTTGGCTATGGGAACAGGCACCTGGATCTTCACAACCGATTTAATCCCTGTAGGAGTTGGTAGTGAAGAGATGCCTGATGTGATTTCTTTTGTTAACTTTTTAATTGAAATTGCTGTTTCTATAGGTCAAAAATGGCTGAATGTCCACAATTTCATGCTCTTCAATCTGGGTAAAGGTCCCCGTCCCTCTCCTGCCTCTCCTTCCATCCACTGATGGCCACGCCTTCTGCTTGCATGCCATCCGCTGCCCTGGGCTGTCCACACAGGCTGGGCTGGACCCTCCGGGGCCAGGCTGCAGGCAGTCATAAATGGTCACCTAGGCTCCCTCAGCTCTGATAAGAAAGGTGCCAGCAACTTCTTCAAACAGGTCTCTGTCTGTGTATGGAATATTCACGCCCATTTACTGTTTTCTCATAACTAAGTGGTCAAAGATAATGAAAAGAAATCTAAGTCTCAAAGCTCAGAAGTCACACAAACCAGGCTCTAAAGATTCAGATTCAAACACACAAGGATTCATATTCAAACCCACCACTGCTATCTGCCATGATATAAGCATTTGCTTTGCCTGTGATGTAATTTACATCTGGGTTGCTAGTTTTCATTTTTATCCAGAAATGGCTGCTTCCACCACAGTCAGGCCCAGCAATGTCCCTGGGCTCCCCTGAGGCACACAGTGTCTACTGTGTGGCGACAAAGGCTGACTGGCTTCAGGACGCCCATCATGTTCATGCAGCATGCATTGTCCCAGGCCAAGGGACCCGGGAGGAAGGTGCTAGTGTCAGGAAGATGCTGGCAGAGGGGAGGAGGGCCCTGGAGGTGAGAGGGGGTGCTGGCCGAGGGGAGTAGTGCTGCTGCTCCTCACCTGCACAGGAGCACCCCATGGGACTGGGACCAGAACTGGCTGAGCTGGTCACTCCCTCAGGAAAGGGGCCACAAACGGCAGCGGGGGCAGTCACCACTTCTCAGAAGGGGACTCTCTGCAAGAGCAGGGAAGCCAGGGCCACTGCCATGCTGTCTGGTTAACCTTGGTCTGGCCCTTTCTGGCGGTCAAAGGGGAAAACCTGTGGAGGAGGCAAAGGGCTGCTCACAGCAGGGAGGGAAACTTCCACAACCAAGTAAGGCTGGCCGCCCGCTCATCTTTCTCAAAACCAAAACCCAGTCCCATCCTGCTGCCTCAAGCTATGTTTCCACCTCCACTCTCCAGGCTTCCAGCAGGAAGATGTAACAATCAGTTTAACGAGAGTGTGAAGCCAAATCACCTAAAAGTTGGTTAATTTGATGCCCAGCCCTTCTGGCATCAGGTTTCAAAAGAACAGCGTTTTCTAATGCGCTCACGCAGCCCTCGGATGGGTCTCCACTATTGGGCCCCCATAGGAGGCGCCCCAGCAATGCACAGGCTCCGAATGAGGCTGTGATCCACAGAGGGGACGGGAGGGGCACCCACCCTCAGCTGTCAACTGGAGGGTGCTGGGCTCCCAGGGCCTCGGGTGCTGAGGGAGAAAGGCCTGGGACATCGGTGCTGAGAAAGGAAGGGGTGCTTAGCAGCTTGCAGGGGCTCTGATAATGGAACGAAGCCATGAGGATGGCAGCACCTGACACACACACCTCCTCTCCAGCGGCCTCACCCTGGAGCACAGGCCGCCACAGCAGCACAGGGATCCCGGAGGCGGAGGACTACCAGGCTCTGCCAAGAGGCACAAGGCCCTCCCCGCCATGCCAACCGGTCAGCCGTGCCTGCCCAGCCCCTTCCAAGCCCCTTGGGAGGGGGCTACTTGACCCAGGCAGTCACCTAGGGATGGGGAAGTGGGCAACTTGGAACTACCCTCGCCAACTGCACATGGGCCGGGCCAGGCTGGGCATGGAAACAGAGGAGACGCAGGTCCTCATGCCTGCCCCAAACACCTCCCACAGCTCCCAAGCCTGACACTCCTCCATCCCAAAGTCACAATCGGCCAGCCAGGCCCCCACCCTCCCCCAGGAAGATGGAGAGAATGGCAGCAGGGCCTCGGCCTCCACCAGGGGACTGCGGGTGCTGCTGGTGGCAGGGATAGGGCATGGCCACTGTTTCCCGCTCCTGCTCAGTGCCCAGCTCCTGGGGGGCGTCCACTGAATGAACTGCATAAGCAGAGGAGGCACGAGTCACCAGGGGAAACTGATCCCAAGGCAGAGTCCCAGCCTGAACCCCAAACTTGTACTGCTGGGAAGTAGATGCTGTGGATGCCTCAGAGCCGGCCTAGAGAGACTCCCTCATGGCAACAGGTGGCCTCTTCTGTCAGTGAAGCACCCCTGTGCCAGGCAGTGCTCAGCACCTGGTGGGACCCGCTCCTCCACCTCAGCGCTGCTCACATCCCTCAGATAATTCTCTGTTTCGGGGCCGCCTCGCACTGTAGGACACATTGTAGGACCCCCCTCCCCCCGCTTATGATGCCAGACACTGTAAATGTCCTCTAGACACTTGGCAGAATCATCCCTGATTGAGACTGCTGACCTCAGTGTAGGTGAATCAGATCGTTCCCCCAATACTGCACAGGGGAGCGATCAGGGAATAGGCATTTCTTAAAAGAAGTTAGGGAGAAGTAGGGAACTAGGAGGCAGGAAGCCTGGCTGCGTGGGGGCTTTCCTAGGGTGAGAGGACCTGGGTGAGGGGACTTTCAGGGCAGAGAGGGGGAAATGGAGAGCATGGCCACACCTACAGTGTTAGCGAGGCCTGAGTCTGTGTCCAGGAGAGAATGGAGCACCTCATCAGCTGCAGCTCTTTTCCCTTCTGAGCTGGGCTGCCTCAGGTCATCGTGCTGGAATGCATCTTGCGTTCTATGAAACATCACACAGAGCCCTTTGCTAAGTTGTGCAGAAGCCACAGGAGGAACAGCCACACCTCGAGGAGGGACAGCTCTCAATTCCAGGTTACTCAGAGAAAAAAGCAGAAATAGCGTAGCAGCTCAGGACCTCAAACCATGCTGTGTGCAGCCAGCATGTCTGCAAGCGCCAGCGCGGTTCCACGGCGGAGCTCTCGGGGCAAGACTGGTCATGCACATTAACAAAACCAGGCCCAGACAGGGATGTGGACCTCTGTGCACACAATCCACTGGCTACCAAATGTCTTCACCTGCCACACAGCGTACAGACCTGAAGGGACCTCTGAATGTGGCTTCATCACCTTCCTGATTTCAGGGAAGGGAGTCTCTGCTGGTGGCCAGTGGCGCTTCCCGGGAGAGGACGTCACGCAAACCCGCCACCACATGACAGAGAACACACTTTTTTGACACGTTTTGCTTTTCTGCTGTGCCTTTTGGTTGGAAAAGGTGTGGCCAGTGTGCAGGTGTTCAGGACACAAGGTGCTATGAACAGGGGCTGCAAGCAGGGCTGGGTGTGCACCAGGCGCAGAGGAAGGAGCTGCCTGACTCATGCTAGGGAGAGAGAAGCCAACACCGGGGCAAGTCTGGGGGGAAGATGGGGGACGGCCCAGGCAGGGAATAGAAAATCTCCCTGTGTGCCCGCACACAGAGACCCCAAGCATTCTGGAGCTCCTGGAGAGAAGGCCAGGGAAGGCTGTGCCTGTTTCCACCAAGGCCAGGGGTGGCGTTCGCAACCTGTAATACATTAACGCAAAGCAGCCATGTCTTGGCCTTCTGTGGTTCTGAAACTGCTGTTGTGATGGGATTTTCTCCCTGTCCTCTCTCGAAACACAGAGGAATGGCATACACTGTGTGTTTAGAACTTCAGAAGAATTAGTCCTCCCTCTGTCCAACAATCTACAGGCATCAGGATGCCAAAACGTTCAGCATCTCGGTGGTGCAGCTCTGCGCACACCAGACAAAGGGCCCCGGGATGCTGTTGAGGCCTGAGGAAAGTAAACAGCAGGGCCAGAAGGGCTCGTAGACTAGACTGAGCACCTGAAGAGAGGACAGAAGGGGCAAGAAAGGATGCAGGGGCGAGCGGAGCAAAGGGCTGTCGGGGTGCACACCTTCCCTGGCATCCCATCTCCTCCCTGAGGCTGCCCTGTGCAGCCCTCGCCACGGTCTGAAGGTAGCACTTGGTGGCACCCACCGCTTCCCTCCCCCCACTACCTGCAGGAGCTGCAAAGCAGACAGCACACCTCGGCTCTGCCCATATGGATGGCTGCACCAATGGGCCCAGTGAAGAGTGAGCCTGCCCTCCTGAGAGGGGTCCCAGCCGTTCGAAGGAAACCACTCCGGGAAACCCACCTGGATGGCTACACCCTGTACCCTGGACAGCCTCCCTAAGTCAGGGCAGGAGCAGGAACTGCATAGCCCTGGTCCTGAAAAGGGATGCCTCTCCTGTGCTCAGCAAACCACAGGATTCGGCCACGCTGCCCACCACTGAAGCCAAGGATCTATAAGCTCGCTGAATTTACCGCTCCTAACCCTCTGGCTGGAAGCGAAGCCATCAGCATCACAGCCTGCAAAACAGGCTTGGGACAGTACACTCTGGCAGCCCCTGGTCTCCCAGGTTTGATCATAGAGCAGTTTGGCTGAATGTCTGTGTTTTATTTTCCAGAGGAGGAAGCTGGTTTGGGGCAAGAAATAACTGGAAACCTAAAATTAACCCAAGCTGAGTGTGTACCCCTCTACAACCCCACCACTGATCCCCTAGGAGGTTCCCACGGCCTCAAGCTCTGGGTGTCCTCCAGGCTCATGGCACCCAGGCGCTGCTGGCATGTTGAGTGACAATGAGTGTGTGATTTGTACCCGAAGCACCCTCAGGACCCAGCTGAGGACAGGACTTTACAACACGATGTATCTCACAAGTGCACCACCAAGCCAGAGGAGCCAGGCAAGAGGGAGCACCATTTGCTCAGAAGCTGGCAAAGCCACACATTGGGCAGGGGAGGCCTGGCAGGGGCCAGGCAGGCTTCTGGGGGAACTGCCATGTCTGTTTCTTTACTGGGTGCTGGTCACGCCGATGTGTTCAGTTTGTGGGGACTCCCTAAGTGGAACACTTACGAGGTACACTTCACCCTGTTTTTTAAATGTCTATTGAAAGCCCTTCCAGCCTCTGAACCCTGATGGGCTCCTGAGTCTCTTGCCGCTGCCCGGCTCTGGAGCCAGGGTGGCCAGGGTACTCACTTGTGGCAGCCCGTCCTCCCGTCTCCGGCTCTGGCTCGGGCGGTTGATGAAGGACCGCGTGGAGACTTTGTAGTGGTTCAGCAGGCAGACGATGACCACCACCATCACCGTGACCACGACGACAATGATGATGATCTGGGCGAACTCCAGCTCCGCTGCCGTGAAAGAGAAGAATGGTCAGCCACCTGGCCCCGCCGGCCCCGCCCCATTCTCCAGGTACTGCCACTGTCCCAGCCAGCAGGCCCTGATGGCCTCTCGCACACAGCTGGTCCTCAGAGGCCACAGAAGACAGAACGACTGTCCCACTTTAGGGAAAGAGACATGAAGGTACAATTGGGAGGCCGAGCAAACCTGCAGCCAGGGAGCGGGAAGCCTGTGCTTCTGGCCACAACTGCCACTGGGTCCAGCCCGCTGCCTGGGCCACGGGAGGACTAGGGTGTCCTCAGAACATCTCCCAGAAAGGTTGGCCTGAGAGGGGACTCTTCCCCACAGACCTCTGCTCCCCAGCATCTGCGTCCCACAAACCTTGTCTCTGCAATGCTAGAATGAGAGGCCCTTAAGAAGGTATGTCTATCCACCCACAGACCTCTGGAATGCTGGCTGTAATGATCCCTGCTTCCCACATGGGATGTAAGTCCAGGCCAGCATGCTGGCCCCAGTCAGGTCTGCAGGCAGGCCCCTGGGTGCCACCTTCTCCTGGGACATGAAAAGTCCGGGGCTCCCATCACCTAGACCCCCTGCCTGCCAGCGTATACCCTCCATCCCCCACCACAGGAAGCTGAGAAAGTCTCCCCAAACTGAAGCTATTTCTCCAGTGTTACTGCTCTAGAAAAGTTAAACCCGTCTTTATGGTTGAGTGGAGTTTCTCAAAGCAATCCTCCAAGGGACCCATACTCAAAAGGAAAAATCAACATCAGCCCCTTCCCTCCAAGGCTGTAGCTCTGCAGGTGAGTTAGGAAAAACATCTGCATTGTTTCCAGGCCTTCGGGCATAGCACTTCAGGAGTGGTCAGGTCTGCCCTGGGTTTCTGACACCACCACTCCAAAGATTCCCCAAATGCCATTGACACACACTTCACACTTGAGTCCGGCAGCACAGAGTGACTTCCAGTCACAGCACGTTGGGCCAGCAGCTGGAAGCAGGTGAGTCAGACCCGTTTTGGGAGAGGAAGTAGGTCAAGGGCTCACGGGCGACCTGGACCCACTTTCCGCCCCCCTCTGCCAGCCCATGGCTCTGCTGCCTGCTTCATTCCTAGTCCCCCATGCTGGAAGGAAGTGACTGTCCCTGCAGGGATGTAAATTCAGAGCAAGGGGCTCAGGGATGCTGTGAGGAAGACAGTGCAGGAATCTGGGGGTGGCATCATGTGGGACAGGACACAAGGCAGGAGGAAGAGGAGAGAACACCATCAACTGCACTGCCCTGGGCTCACTGCACACATGCACACACGCATCACACACACACATGCGCACACGTGTGCTGCAGCAGGGCTCAGGCCCTGGGCAGTGGGGAGGTATATCTGTCAGCGCATTCGCTCACACGGGGGGCAGTGCAGGCAGAGACCAGGTGGTGCTTCCCTAGCAGCTACGGTTGTGTGCCTCTGCTGTCCACACCCTGGGAACCAAGGGTGAGGGTGGACAAGGGGCTCTCTGGACTTCTCCATGTCCTTCCCTTTGGGACTGCCCTCCACTTCCACACTCAGATCCCAACACCTTAGGGACTGAGGGTGGGAGTAGAGGGCAGCGGGGCCCTGGGGCCTATAGGAGAGGGGCTGGTGCCTTAAGAATGGAAAGCGGAGTGTGTGGGAGGCCGATGGCTGAGCTGTGCACAGCGAGCAAGTGGACTGCCAAGCGCCCACTGCCCCCGCAGGCAGAGAGAGGCCACCCTTCCCTGTGGACACGGACAAAGCCATGCTCAGAGGCATAGAGGCCATTCCCTGAACAGCTCCCCAAGGCATGCGGTCAGTGAGGACTGTTGGCCCTACCCCAGCTAAGGGGCTGCTATTGCCCTGGGGTCCCCCATGACCTGTCGGTTGTGTGGCGGGGACTCTAGGAACCTGGTGCCCGGCCCAGCCTCGGGGCTCGAGTGTCTACTTCCTATGGGGAGGAAATGTCCAGCAGTGTTGCCACATTATATGACCCCCACCCCCGACCCAAGAGCTCCCCAGGGCTTATCAACAGTTTTCATGCTGGGGGCTTCCTGGAAAGACTGAAATTGCTTCAAGCAGGGGCTTGGGCCCTTTACAATTGGGTTCCAATAGAAATGTGACCGTATTTCTGCTCACAGGCCATGGGAAGTATGACACGCTTGTTTACCTAGGAACGCAGGCTTTGACTCTGCCCCTGTGCGTAACCTTCCTGTGTCTGGGACACCCTGGGCTTGACCCTGTGTTTCTCAGGACCCTACCCCCCACACACCATGTGATGTCTCCCAGGCTGAGTCTGGAGCCCCTACTTTGTCCCTCCTGACACGGGAGGCAGCTAAGTGGCTTCATTGGTACAAGGTGGATTGATGAGAGACTCAGCACCCCCAGGCTGAGAGAAGGGGCTGGGATGTGTGGCCCCGGTGGGCTCTGTCCAGCTGCATGGGTATTCTGTCTGTGAGGGCAGCCACCGCCAACAGGACAAGGCCTGCACTGGCTGCAGAGTGCCTGACTGCACCTCCAGGAGCCCTGAGGGTCTGTGCAGGAGGTCGGCCACCAGCCCGAGGAGATCGCCCAGGGACAAGCATAAAAGGAAGCAGAGAGATTCCGCTCAGGACGAAGGCAGTGAACACAGTGTGAGGACTGAACCCCAAATAATGCCTTGCTTACCAACCCTTATTTTTATTTTGTGGTTAAATAGCAGAATATTCACAAATTACCTTTCAAGTTAAAGCATACTCTGGGATTTCCAAATGTTTTCTTTTTAAGAGAACTTCATTGATTTACAGGCATGGAAACAGGAAAATCACGGTGGCAGGGAAGGAGGTGCACAAGGTCCTGCAATGAATCAACTCTTCCCTTGGAGGACACCTTTCTAGGTCATCTGTTCTTGAATATGGAAAGCTATGCAGATAAGCATTTGCAGCAAAGCAGATCAAACTATGTTCTCTTAAGTCTCTGGGCATTTTTTACCTATTTGTGTTTCATTTGAAAAGAAGTTTTATTACAAAAATAATGAAAACTTCTTGAAAATTTAAATCATATAGAAGGAAACAGTGCTGTGTAAAGTCTCCCTTCCCAACCCACAGTGCCCCTGACTCCACCAAGCCCCACTCCGTCCCACAGGAAAGCCCAGGTCCCCCGTTGTATGTGTCTGTGTTTGCTACGAAATAAAGGCTTTCCTCTTTTCAGTTATTGGAATCGACGTGCAAATATCTTGTTTGTGTCTTTTCACTGAATACATCACAGACTTCTTTAAACAAGAACACATATGCACTGGCCTCGCTCTGTCTGGCGGCTGTCTGTTACAGAGGGCACACGTACTGGAATTTGCCTTCTCCAGCTGGTGGCTGTTCAGGCAGCTTGCTTGTTTTCTTTATTCTCTTATGACCATAAGATTGCATGTGTATATGTGCAAGTGTGTGGTTGGCACACATTTGTCAGGATACTTGTAGGAAAGACTTCTAAAAGTGACATCTCTGGGCCCAGGGCATAATCACTAGTAATCCTCATGGCTACTGAGAACCTGCCTTTTGTAAACACAGCACTGGTTTAGGCTGTCGCAGAAGGCACGTTCCCCACGCCCTCATTCACAGTGGAGACTCGCCCTTTTAATTGATGCCAGTTGGATGGGCAAAAATATGTGTCTCATTTTAATTCATATTTCTCCAATTACTGGTAATTTCAGATCTTTCCCAATGATTATGGTAATTTGTATTTCTCTTTTTCATAATCATATTAGTGTGTTTGTAGTTTTCTCATTTATTTCCTATGTATTTATATGAAAGCTTTACATATTATGGTTACACATCTTTGTCTGTTACGTGTTGCAGCTACTTCCCCTAGCCAGTCATTTCTTTGAACTTTGCCATGGGTTTCTCTACAGATGCTATATATTTTTGTGCCATCAAACACTCTCTTTTTCCTTTATGGCCTCTAAACTTCCTGTTTGATTGGGAAGGTCCTCTTCAATATTCTAAACATATTTTTTCTTCTAAGACCTTTGGAGTTCGTATTTTATGTTAGATCTTTATTTGCTCTGGATTTTAATCCTTCTTTGGTCTGAGACAGCACATGGAACATGCAACATTGTCTGAGAGGCGTGCATCTTTTGAGCTAATATCTTACTTAACAGTTCAGGCCAGGATGAGAACGATCTCAGTTGTTGTATGAAACTGCATGGAATTACTCTCCGTAACACTAAACTCGAGGCTGGGTGTGCCTGGAATCTCAGCACTTTGGGAGACCAACGACGGGGTGGATCACTTAAGGCCAGAAGTGCAAGATCAGCCTGGGCAATATGACACCCTATCTCTAGAAAAAAAAAGTAACCCCCCCACCACCTTTCTTTTGAAGGGGACTGCTTTCTTATAAACCTGCACACTCACGGGACCTGCCTGCCCTGCTGGGACACCTGCACCGTGCTGTTGCCCTGAAGCTTCAAAGGTGTCATGCACTGGCTGTGGCAGGTGCATCTACAGCACAGAGATGAGCAGTGGCCCTGGAGGTTCACAGGCACCTTAGTGGCATGGAACTCACCTGGGGCAGGTCAAGGTCTCACGCATGCTCAGAGGCTGTGGGAGCAGGAACAGTGTTCCCAGGAGCCTGCAGACTGAATCGAGTGGCCCTGCAGGGTGCCCTGGGGGCAGCAGCCTGATGAGGGCCTGAGCCAGGAGAGCACTCTGCCGAGAGCAAGACAGGCAGCTCTTCCTGCAGGTAAGGAAGACTCAGGGACACTTGGGTCCTAAAGACCACCGCCTTACAGCCTGGTCATCTCACTGCAGCAGCTTGGTCCCTGGCTGCAAGCGAAGGTGGCCTGTGGTGCCCCTGAAGCCCTCCCCTGTGGGTGTCAGGGCCCAGTGTGGGGGCCCACAAGTGCGGCAGACACTTGCTCTGGACTCTGGGCAAAACCCGTAAATGGAACGAGACCTCCTCGTCTTTAAGTCATGGGAGCAGAACACTAACAACTTAAAAGACAGCGTCGTACTCTCTTCAGGGCCACAAAGCCTCTCCAAGCAGGACCCAGGGGATCCTCAAAGTGCAAACTGCAGTCAACAGGTTCTCGGAAACGTGTGTGATGATTCCCAGACCCTGGAGCTCTGCACTGAGATGCCCTTTCCCTCCACGACCCCCTTCAAACTCACGAGGGGGTGTGTGGCAACCCCCACACCTGTCCTCCCACACCCTTTCAGTCATTTTAAACAGGAGAATTCCACTAAACACCCACAGCCTGTTTTCACGTGGCAGGGCACGGTGGTGGCTGTGGTGTGTGGAGCCCAGCATTTACAGAAAGGAAAGATGCCCGGGGTTTGGGTTTTGTTTTTAGGGGTGGGAGAGGAGTGGGCTGGAAAGGGGAGGCTAAGAAGAGAATGAATTCTGGAAGAACCGTTAAAACAGAAAGTTTAGAAAAATAAAACCTGCAGAAATAGTAGCATTCTTAGAAAATTAATAGGATGCTCTGGGCTTCCAAGATGTCACGCACCTAACACAGATTCTGAACACAGACCACTGCTCAGGTTTCCTTGGTCAACAGCAACCGATGTCCACAGAAGAGTGCCGAAGCAAGGCACGCAAGGAAAGAAGCTGAGGCCAAAGTCAAACGTTCACACCCCCTTCCACAGCACTGTAGTTCATGATGCTGTAACAGATGAGTCAATGCAATGGAAATACCGGATACTTTTTAATACATCTAGCCTAAAACTTACAGGAAGGCATCCTAGCACCTTCTTTTATTATTGTACAGCAGTGACAGTGACGACAGTGATGATGGCATCTCTCTATTTTTATGGAAACATCTCCAGGAAATCCCAAGCTGCACAGTGGAGAATTACAGGAACAGAAGAAGCGGTGTGAAGTCTGTCGGTCTCTTCCCTGGTTCAATGAGGAGCTGAACTGAATCATACTAGAGGCATGAGTGTCTGCACTATTTTTAAAGAGCTCTGGGGAAGTGTGGTTGTCCCACCTTAGGCTCCTAATATAACACTCATTTCTATTTGTGGGATGGTTAACACCATCTTCCATTTGGTCTTTCCTCCACTAATACATTATCCTTCACTGAAGTTCCATTTCTACATGTTTAATTATTTTTAAGCTCCGGATGTGCAATGTATGCCCTCAAAAACCCTATCATGGAGCAGGGGGCAAGGTCTGGGCCCCTCATGTGTTCCTCTCTTTCCCCAGGCCCAGTACACCTTGGCAAGAATCCAGAAAACATTCCAAGCAGAACACTGCAATGTCGTAGAATCGGTCGCCTACTAGCCGTGAAACCCCCACCTTACTCTGCGTGGTCGCTTCCCACCCTACCAACAGCAGCACCCTGCCTCACTCACGTACGTGCTGGTCTCTCCTGGAACACCAAGCCCAGGGCTGGGCTGGCCTGCCGCACAGCCTTACCTCCAGGCAACCCCTTCCCCTGCACACCTTCCTGCCCCACTGCTGGGACACAGACGCCAACCTTCCCACATGTGGCTGGGCCTGCTTGGCTTCTGCACAGTGAACTTGTTGAATTTCCTTCCTGTCTCTGTCCTCCTCAGCAGAGACGGGCGTGGTGATGAGATGACAGCCTTAGGGGTGTCTTACTCTTTATTTATGGCTCTGTGACACTTTTAAAGTGCTGAATGTTCCTAAAGGCTGGTAAATTCTTTCCAAGTTCCTCCAGAGACCGGCGGCGGTGGTGGCAGGAAGACGGGTGGGGGCAGGAGTTGGAATCTACTTAGACTATAATTGCCATGAGTTTGTGAACTGTTGGTATAAAAATACTCTAGGAGATTTTAATGGTTGAATGAAGATTCACACTCATTAAACACCATGGCTGAGGGGGAAAATTCAGCCTGTGTTACAAGAATGACTTCACAGCTTGAAGTTCAGAAACAAAACAATAAGAGCTATCATCGTACTGATAATTACGTATTTTGAATTGTATTTTCTTTGGAGGTGGGTTGGCTACTCTGCTGGATAGTACAAGAAGTAGAACAACAGAAAGGGAAAAAAGCTACCCCACAGAAATACCCAGGTTTTGGTGTCACCTTCTGGCTTTATCTTCTTTTAGAAGCTCTTTCCTAAGCCCTGATGATGGGTTCACTACCTTTGGGGACTCCCTGTGCAGCTCTGAACCCTGTTGTAGCACTTAGCACTGTCTTGGTAGTGTCCCCTTTCTGGTCATCTTCCTCCCTAGAGTGAGCCCTAGGTCAACACCTTGCTCATGCATAATGTCTCAGCAGGTAGTGTGTGCCTGGCGCAAAGTTGGCATCCCCTATTTAGAAGCTGGTGGAGAAGCCTTAAGAAGGAAGGGACCTTAAGAAGGAATGGCCTGACCTCCTTCAACAGCATCTAGCACAGACACGTTTTCTCCCAAACGCTTCCTGATGACTTCAGTGGTGCAGAAGTTTTGCCTAAAGTTTTCATAGTTTGCAACAATTATTCAAAAATCACTACTCTAAGAGGGTGTGATCTGTCACTGAGAAAAGAGCCTCCTGGTTGCTCTAAGCTGCCTGTTTGTAACCATGTATTTATGTACATTATTTGCATGATAATAAAATGAGGAAACCGTCCCTATGATCTGTAGGGGGAGAGATGAACGTGGAGGGCAGGTGTGGCCCGGGCACAGCTACCTCACGCCTGCCCAAGGCCAGGTGCCTTGGACGGCACGGGCTGGCGGCAGGAGCCAGTGATGATTGGACGGACTAGGGAATCCCTGAGTGCAGACTGCGTGAGCCCGTCCGGGTGGAGTGGCATCTCCTCACTTCATGAAGGCCCAAGCATTCATCCACTACAGCGACTTCTCACCACACATTTTAGAATCTAGAGTTTCATGATCTCTTCCGAAAGAAATTTACCTAAATATCTTCTGATCAAAGATGACTGACAGGATTTTCCAAAAAATCAGCAGAGGAATAACAGCAATTATAAACCTTTTAAAAGTCTATCCCTCTGCCATGCTATAAATGGAAAAAAATACATACATAAGCCATAATTCTCCCTATAGGATTCATTTAAAATCCACCCCTCACCTCCACCTCCACATTATTAATTTAGGAAAGTGCATCAGAAAAAAAATACAGCTGCACATGGAATGAAACCTTCTTCTCCACAGGGGAGTGCGGTTGCTTCTGAGGCTCTCGTCCCACAGTCAGTCTGTCTGTCTCTCACTCTCTGTGGCTCTCTGTCTCTTGGAGTCACAGTTCTCCTTCCTAATAGCTCCTGTCACTACATGGATGACCTCAAAAAGTGTCCAATGAACCAGCCACATCCTGAGAAATACCTTTTCTTTAGAATGCAGTTTTCAACTCATCAGGATGAAGAAAAAGGACCTATCAATGAGTAACAGAATTTCCAGAGGAGGTCTCAGCCTCATATACAGACATTTGAAAAAAAACAAAACTCCAAAGCAACAAACTGTGTACTCACACGTAACACCTCCAACAGGAACAAACTAATTCCAGACCTGAAAGAAGATGAAAAAGCCTGACATGCATCTTCCTAAAGGGAGTCCCACCCTGAAATGTTCTCAGCTGACAGAACCCTCTTAGGTAGAAACAAACTTCTTGAGAAACAGCTTCTCCTCTTCTCAACTCTGTCCTCAGACCAAACTCCAAGAGGAACCACACAAACCCAAAAGAGCATGCATCATCCATAGCAGTTCTCAGGAAATGTACCTTTTTTAAAGAACAGGTCTTTGAACTGAGCCTCCTTCAGTGTGCTGTTGTTCAGGTGGTCACTGGACATAATCAGGTCCTCTGCAAGTGGGAGTCCAACCGTGACGCAGCCCCCTACGTTCAAAGCATCCCTTCAGCTTCCGGCAATCTCCTCTCTAGGCAGCTCAGATCTGCAGTTATAGCCAGCGTGGGGTGTGGGAGAGTGTGTGAACGTGGCGGGGGGGGGGGGTGTTTCTGTCTGCCTCGTTCACTCTTTCTCTACTGTATCAGCGGGGCCCACCCCAGGTGCTAGACTCAAACGCTGTGGCTCTGACCGCAGACTGTGGCTACCAATTATCAACTGTCATCAACAGAAACCAGGAACTCTGCAGCAGGAAGCCCGCCGTGTTACCGAGCAGAGATTAAGTCCGGGGTCTCCGATCCTGAGACCAGCTGGACACCCAGGGCAGTGCCGTTTACGGCAACGTCTATCAGTGAGCAGTCTGCACCTCTCGGGTTTGGCCTCACACGTGGACGTGTCACACACACACAGACAAGAACGCAGCTAGATGGCTCATCTTGTCTCACTGCGTTCAATAATCTTTTCAACAGGCAAATATCAAACCATTCCAGACAGAAAAGAGGAAATCTGCAAATCTCACACAATACTCCTTCCCTTGATCTCTGCTGGAAGCTTTCAGTGTGGAAGGACCGCAGAGGGCGCTTACCAAAGACAGGACACGCGACAGGCAGGACGCTCACGTTAGGCTGGCATGCTTCTCCCCTGCAGATCCGCTCCCGGAGTGTGCGCGCCCAGCTGGGAGCACCCACAGCGCCCCTCAGGCTGTGAGCCAGGCTGTCCTCTCCTGGTGCTCCCTTCCACAGCCTCTAACTGATAGGAGCAGCTCGCAGCGGCTCTGGCATCCGAGCTCTGCACTGGCAAGGGGCGAGGTCCTACCCACAGCAGGAAACGCTGCCTGCTCCTCTCCCTCCGGCTCTCTCTTCCCCTCTCGGCTCTCCCATTCCTTCCCTCTCCCTCACATCATATTCCCCATGGATGGTAGCATAAAAACACCACAGACTCCTTCAAAGTCAGGACGCTCAGTGTTCCCATGCAGTTTTAGTTTACAAGGATCAGAAATTAGAGGAAAGAATCCCAGGCAATTCAAACATGAAAGCAGAGACATGTCTCAGGAGGGCGCTTTCTGTTGCTTCATTTTGTTCAAGCACAGTCTCTTTTCCCTAGGTCTAAACAGTTTGTTTCATCTGAGTGTAAAACATCTCCTGTGCATTTGGATGCCCCTAGGCTGTGTGAAGAAAATTCAGGACAGGCTGTGAGTCTGTCTGTCGCAGTTTTCAGAGAAAATCACGGGGTGGCTGCAGTGGAAAGGGCAGCCTGCCATGGTAACGCTGCAAATAACCTCCGCCACAAGCACTGCCCGGCGCCCAGAATAGCCTTTGTTTTTCCTTATTTAGGGTAAATAGGAATGACATGTGGGCCACAACAATAGTTTTGGCTGTGGGAGGAGTTGTCAAAGCAAAACTAAACTCCGTTGGTTACTACCAGCCTTAGAAACCAGGGCAGTTGACGTTAGCAGCCCGCCTGCTGTCAGCCCAGCACGTCACCTGGGGCATGACAGCAAGGACTGGGCCCTGATGTCACCCGCCGGGTACTCTGGGTGGCTGGAAGACATCACTTTTTCATGTTTTCATTTTTGGGAACAGGGGCAGAAAAGCAACAAAAGAACCACCCAGAAGACTCTCCAGAGACTTCACGTGGATAAAAGGAAACCAGAGGATTTCAGCAAGAAAAATGACCATTGTATTAATATACAGCCGCCCGGGAAATCCAGACGGTGTGATTCTTCCTGAGCAATTTCCAAATTAAAAATGGAACTTCACTCCCTGTGTCAGACTTTCCCTGACTTCTTGTCAGAGTCACCCTGCCAGTGAATGAAGAGGGAATTGCCCTCAGGAAGAGACAGCTTCAGAAAGTATTAGAAGCTGCTGCCACTTCAAGCACCCCTCCCTGGCTGCCAGCTCCCCTAGTCCCTGGAGCCCTGCGGCTCTTTGCCACCTGGGCCGGCACTTCCTGGTCAGGCTTAGTCATGTGATAGGCTCACTTTCAAGCCAGGGCCTCAGCCAGGAGTGCTGCAGGCCATTGTACCTGTCTGTTTCTTAAAATTAGGGCTTTGGGGACTGGGCAGGGTGGCTCAAGCCTGTAATCCCAGCATTTTGGGAGGCCAAGGTGGGCGAATCACCTGAGGTCAGAAGTTCAAAACCAGCGTGGCCAAAGTGGTGAAACCTCATCTCTACTAAAAACACAAAAATTAGCTGGGTGTAATGGCACATGCCTATAATCCCAGCTATTCGGGAGGCTGAGGCGGGAGAATTGCTTGAACCTGGGAGGCAGAGTTTGCAGTGAGCTGAGATCACACCACTGCACTCCAGCCTGGGCAAGAAGAGCAAAACTCTGTGTTAAAAAAAAAAAAATGGGCAAGAAGAGCAAAACTCTGTCTCAAAAAAAAAAAAAATTAGGGCTTTGGTGAACTTCATGATACTCAGAAAGTTCTTCTGTCCTTTGCTAATGGACATATTTGCATTTTGAAATGGTTACAAATTGCCTGCTTTGGGGTTTAACATTATATAAAATGAATACTTCATATATATTTTTAAAAACGTATGTTTTTTTCACTTTAATGGCCACAGGCTATTCCCCAATGTCTCAATGCACTTACTGTGTTTTGCTGACTTCCTTGTTACTGGGCATCTTGACCATGGAAGCCGATCTTTTCCCTCCCTTCCTCCCTCCCTCCCTCCCTTCCTTCCTTCCTCTCTTCCTTTCTTCTCTCCTCCCTCCCTCCCTCCTCACTGTGTCACTCAGCCTGGAGTGCAATGGCGACATCTTGGATCACTGCAACATCCGCCTCCCAGGTTCAAGTGATTCTCCTGCCTCAGCCTCCTGAGTAGCTGGGATTACAGGTGGGCGCCAACACGCCCCATTAATTTTTGTAATGTTTGCATTTTCAGTAGAGACGGGGTTTCATCATGTTGGCCAGGCTGTTCTGGAACTCCTGGCCTCAAGTGATCCACCGGCCTTGTTCTCCCAAAGTTCTGGAATTACAGGCATGAGCCACCGGGCCCAGCCACGGAGCTAATCTTAATTAAGCTCGCTGCTCACTCAGTTTAATGTTCTCACAGTTCAACCCATTTAAAAATCACTTTCAAAACTTTTGACTTTATGAATGATTGGAAGTGATCAGTTGAGATTTCAGCTCTCATCCAGCCACTCCAAGTATGAGTAGCTTAGGGGCTACTCGGCTCATTAGCTTCAGAAAAAAGTTTCTGAGTGTTAAAGTGGGGCTCTGCTTTACCAGAATCTGTCTGTCATCTCTAAGCCCAGTTATAGCATCTCACCCAGCTCCGGGCCTGGCCCCAGCTCTCACCCCCAGGGCTTCTCGGCGCACCCCGCTGCCTCCCCCTCCGCAGCCTGCCCCACCAGGGAAGCTTCACTCACAACAGAAATTCTCACAGATAAAGATCACTTGAAGAGTTAGAAATAACGATCTCCATTCTAACTGGCATGAGATGATATCTCATTGTGGTTTTGATTTGCATTTCTCTAATGACCAGTGATGATGAACATTTTTTTTCATATGTTTTTTGGCTGCATAAATGTCTTCTTTTGAGAAGTGTCTGTTCATATCCTTTGCCCACTTTTTGAAGGGGTTGTTAGTTTTTTTTTTACATTGTTGGTGGGAGTGTAAATTAGTTCTACCATTGTGGAAGACAGTGTGGCAATCCCTCAAGGATCTAGAACCAGAAATACCATTTGACCCAGCAATCCCACTACTGTGTATCTGCCCAAAGGATTATAAATCATTCTACTATAAAGACACATGCACACTTACGTTTACTGCAGCACTGTTCACAGTAGCAAAGACTCGGAACCAACCCAAAAATGCCCATCACTGATAGACTGGATAAGGAAATGTGGCACATATATGCTATGGAATACTATGCAGCCACAAAAAAGAATGAGCTCATGTCCTTTGCAGGAACATGAAGCTGGAAACCACCATCCTCAGCAAACTAACACAGGAACAGAAAAGCAAATACCACATGTTCTCACTCAAAAGTGGGAGTTGAACAATGAGAACACATGGACACAGGGAGGGGAACATCACACACCGGGGCCTGTCAGGGGGTGGGGGGCAAAGGGAGGGAGAGGAATAGGACGAGTACCTAATGCATGCAGGGCTTAAAACCTAGATGACAGGTTGATGGGTGCAGCAAACTACCATGGCACAGGTATACCTGTGTAACAAACCTGCACATTCAGCACATGTATCCTAGAACTTTAAGTAAAATAAAATAAGAAAAAAAAAAGGATTAGAAATACCTTTTTAATGGTTCTGCAGCATAAAGTTAGCATTTGTAAACATTCATAAAGATTTACTGCTATGTGCAAGGCACTTTCAAGTATTATATATCTGTTATCTTCACGCCAACCCTGTGAGGCACATTTTTCTCGTTACCACTTTACAGATGGGGAAACTGAGGCTCAGAGAGGGTGAGTCTTTTGTCCAAGGGCAAACTGCTGGTGAGAGGCCGGCGAGGAGTTGGAGCTGGGGCAATCTGACTCTGACCCTCCCACCCAGCCACTCACCCATTGTTTTGCTCAGTGGCCAGTGGGCTCAGAAGTACCCAACAGTCAACAAATGTATCAGCCACTGAAACGAACCGAAGGATGCCAGTGGGCTGATGATGACTTACCTTGATTTTTTTTTTTTAGTCTGATTGCCCAGTTTCTTTTGGGCACTAACGGAATGAGTTAACTTGCAAATCCACGTAAAAGATTCTGCATCACCACATGCTGCCAGGAGGCTCTTGGAGCCATTTATGTGTCTCGTCTGCCTGTTAACGCAGCTCTTGTTAAGAATCACGGCTCTGTCTGTTACAAATTCCCATTCTTTGAGGTTTATGACTATGCTGTAAAATTTTGCTCTGAGATGAAATTTTCCACATAAAAGTTAATCCCTGGAATCTGGCCTTCAGAAAACAAAACAGTACATTTTAAGTAATTCTGTTATGCTTAAAATCATGAATGAGGATTTTAAAAGAACACAAACTTTATGTTCCCACAGACCCAAAACATGGTAACAGTTTGATATTTGCGGACATTAGTCTATAGCATGGAATAATCTTCTAGTGTATCCTCGGAGCTTAGAGAAACGCGGCACAGAGAGGGCTTTATGTAGAAACGCAAACACTCTTGCGTGTACTCCCACCAGCCCTGCCGTTTGGTAGGAATGTTCGCAAATATAAAAGTGTGCGGCCTCAAGGAGCTAGCAAGCCAGTAAGGTGGATTCCACATGCATTAAATAAATTAGTTCAGATTAAACATCCTTAAAATAGCTTCCGAATATGCAGAAGAGTCTCTGAATTAGCAGATTTGAGTTTACCTTACACATGATCTATGCTACTAAGCGGAAAAAAAAAGGAATGAAAAGAATTACTTATGATTCCACATTTATGGTGCTATAGATTTTCATAATGGCTAAGCTACCTACTACTAAAAGGGTTTGTGCCTGAAATCGCAACTACCCTTCCAAGCCCCAGAAGAAAATGGGAGGCAGCGTGAAGTTTTTACAGACCAACTTTGGGTTCCAACCCTGCCACTTGTGTTAGGTTGAGCTGGGTGCATTTCCTCATCTATAAAATGAGGCTGAGAATACTTACTTCACAGGGAGATGAAATAGCACATCCAACCCTCGCTCCTCAGAGTGTGGTCCACAGACCAGCAGCAGCAGCATCCCCTGGGAGCTTAACAGACATGCGACCTTGAGCCCCGCCTAGACCTTGGAACTGAAGCCTGCATGTCAACCAGATGCCCAGCCGAGTGATGCTCACGGCGGCATTTCAGAGGCCCTGCTCTACTCCAGACTCCTCACCTGGATGAAATGAGCAAGCCTGGGGCTTGGAGAAATTGTGATGCATGCATACCACCATGAGGATACACGAAGGCTCTTGTTTTTGCTAATTGTCATTCAACAATGATTTTAAATAACAGTGCTCAACAAGCAACAATCTGTGTGCACATGTAGGTAAAGCAGTAACACTGCCCTCCCGGGCATGGAACGTGCTTCCTGCTGCCCTCTGCTCTGTGCTGATGTGTCGTTATTGATCCACCCGCACTTTTCAGGAGAACCGGCAGGGGTTAACAGTGTCATCAGGGTCCCCAAGAATGGCAAAGCTAGCTGGCTTATGTTAACAGAGGCTCTGGACTGGACACAGTGGCTCACACCTGTGACCCCAACACTTTGGGGGCCAAGATGGGAGGACTGCTTGAGGCCAGGAGTTTGAGACCAGCCTGGGCAACATAGTGAATCCATGTTTTTTAAAAAAAAATTTAAATTAGCCAGGTGTGGTGGCACACACCTGTATCCCAGTTACTGCGGAGGCTGAAGCAGGAGGATCGCTTGAGCCCAGGAGGCTGAGAATGCAGTGAGCTGTGACTGTGCCAATGCACCCCAGCCTGCACAACAGAGCGAGGCCCTGTCTCATTAAAACAGAGGATCTGGTGTTGAAAAACTATCTCTAGAATATCTGGCATCCTTCATAAAAACTCGAGAAGTCTTTTAGGATTTCTGGACACCATGTGTTAAGAGAACACTCTGATTCTGCACTCTGGAAAAACTCAAGTGCCGGGAGCAGACTGGCTTCTCGTAAAGACAGAATGATGAAGATGCCAAGGTTCCATCCCTATGAGCCTGGCCCCACTCTCTCTACGACCCTGCCTCGGCCTTCCTGTGCCTTGAGAGAGCCAGATGCCAGGAAGAGAGTCCTGGCCCTTGAGCATTCTGGAAGCAGCACCCACTCCCGCTGCATGTGTCCTGCCTGCCTGGTGGCTGCTGGCACGCCCCCAGATCTTTCCTTACCAACAAGGCATGCTGACAGTGCCTTCAGAAAACAGCCAGGACCTCTTCTGGGGGGTGTTGAAGGGGTGGTAGAAATCTGCATATTTCAGGTGAAACACATTTTTCCTATAGAAAAGTACACTGAATATTTTCCTGTTTAAAATGTTTGATGTGGTTACTCAGGAAAATATTTTATTTTGCTTTTCAAATATATTACAGTTTTCACTTTCATCCCCAAACTGGAAGGCTGAATAACCTTTGTAATTCATCTTATTTCTGGGTACACCATAGAAAATGAGGCTCAAGATGTTTATTAAGTCAGGAGTTAGGCACTGCTATTCCAGTTCTCAGTTTTTTACCCCATAAAAATTGTAACTGCCCCTTGAGAGACTGAAACCCCAGTTTCCTTAGCTCCTGAATCCAGGCAAACATCGCGCCTTCTTGCACATGCGCAGTATGTGGCACACATAGGTCGTGCTCATGATGGTCCATGTGGTTGCCAAGTGGCAGCAGCCCTGGGGCCGCTATTCCTGCAGCTGTTAGGGCAGCGGGCCCGCACCGGTCCTAAGGCACATACTCTCACCTCTGCAGCTCCTCTCTGTCTTGCTTATAGACTCCAGAATGTGTCCGGGTAGCTCCAAGATCTTTAGCTTTGGACAAAACATTCATTTCTTCAAAAGCTGAGATAAAATCAAGGCACATTCCAGGGTTTGAGTTTTGTATTACAGCATATGCTAAGCCACATATCAGAGAAATCCTGCGCCAAAAATCCAAGCTAGTCCAAAGTCAACCTTGACATCAGGTCTATATAGCTATACTCTGTTTTCATCTTTGGCATTTTAAGACTAGCGTGACACACAGATGCTGTGAAGAGAAGGATTCACTGCTCTCCAGTGCTGGAGTGTTTTTGGAAAATTTCAGCCGGGGATTGATCCTCTTTGATGCCAGCTCCAGGGCTGCATGCAGCAAACGTGGAGTGCTTACTATGTGCCCGCCACCCCATGTGCTGCCGGAAACAAAGCCAGGAACCACCCTTGTCCATGCCGTCCCTACTTCACATCTCTAGCAAAAGCTAGCAGGGTTGTGAGGCCTGTGCAACTTAGCGTGACCCCAAGCAGGGTGCTCAACGTGGAGCGGGTGAAGGCACCAGGGAAGGGGGTGCTGCAGGAGCACACGAGAGGGGTGCCTAACCTAAATACTGACAACAACAACTAACACTGAGATGGTGCTTACGGTGGGCCAGGCAGTGCTCTAGGGCACTCTAACTCATTCAATTAGGCCATTTAATACAACTACCATGAGATGAATTCTAGTTATTATCCCAATCACACCGGTGAGAGCATGGAGGCACAGAAAGGTTAAGTAATTTGCCCAAAGTCACACAGCTGTAAGTGGCAATGCCAGGGCCTGAGCTAGGAAGACTGGCTCCAGAGCCTGTTCCTTACCACTCCATCAGGCCAACTCTAAATGTGGCCGATCCGAGATGACCCTTCAGAAGGGTCCTGATCCACAAATCCCATTTAAAAGGCTCAAGGAATGAATTTTTCTTCTCTTAGAGCAGGGCTCTAGGAAGTTCTGAAGTACATAGAGACCATTTAACTGGACCTGATATCAGGAAAGGACTTCTTTTTTCACACCTCAGGGAAGATGGTCCTAGAAACAAACTATACTACCAGGCAATTTTCCTTTATGTTAAACTAAACCTGTTTTTTGGAAATTTAAGGTTATTGTCTTTATCCTTTTCCTTATCTTGGGCTCTGAAAAAATGAAGTTTCTGCTTCTGTACTAGAGTATAAAAAGGTAATTAAAAAACTTAAATATTTATGAAACTCAGAGTTTTCTAGAATAAAACTCCCTCAACACTTTTCTTTTTTACTGTTTTTAATTTGTTATGTCCACAGCCCTTTCTTTTCTTTCTGATTGAAAGCATATAAGGATGTCCTCCCATTAAATGTCCTCTCCATTTAGGGATTCACTGGAACCTATTCCAGTGCTGAAAAATCATGCTGTGCCTGAAGGGACTGCTTAGTTCAATCTTATTTGTGACTTGAAAAAGTACTAAAATAAATTTTTTTATTTGTTTTTAATTTCTAGTTTTTCTTCTTTTCATTTTTTAAATAAAAAATTAGGTGGGGCGCAGTGGCTCATGCCTGTAATCCTAACACTTTGGGAGGCCAAGGTGGGAAGATCACTTGAGGTCAGAAGTTTGAGACCAGCCTGGTCAATATGGTGAAACCCAGTCTTTATTAAAAATACAAAGATTAGCCAGAAATCGCTTGAACCCGGGAGGCGAAGGTTGCAGTGAGCCGAGAATGTGACACTGCACTCCAGCCTGGGTGACAGAGCAAGACTCCGTCTCAAAAAAAAAAAAAAAAAAATTAAATGTCATAGTTTAAGAATGATGATGTTTGATAAAACTCCCCCCGCCCCGCCACCAGTGATGGTTCTCAAAGCAACCAATATACTGGGTTGGGAAGTATGTGGATTTCCAGTCAGATATCCTGGTTGAAATTCTAAACCTTACTAAACTGTCTGATATGATTAAGTTCTTTTCTACTTTTAGTATCAGGTTCAAGGGCACTTGTGTAGGTTTGATACAAGGTTATACTGCATGCCTCTGAGATTTGTGCCTCTATCAATTTTGTCTCCCAGACAGTGAGCATAGTACCCAAAAGGAAGTTTTTCAGGTCTTTCCCACCTCTCTACCTCTTTCCTTTTGAAGTCCCCAGTTTCTCTTTTTCCCATTTCTATGTCCATAAGTACCCAGTGCTTAGCTTCCATGTATAAATGAGAACGTACTTATATTTCATTTTTCTGTTTCTGCATTAATTCACCTAGAATAATGACCTCCAGTTGCATCCATGTTTCTGCAAAGGACATGATTTCATTCTTTTTCATGGCTGTGTAGTACTTCACGGTGCATATATATCACATTTTCTTCATCCACTGCTGATGGACATCTAGCTTGATTCTGTATCTTTGCTCTTGTGCTGCAATAAATATACAGGTGCAAGTGTCTTTTTGGTAGACTGATTTATTTTCCTTTGGGCATATACCCAGTGGTGGGATTACTGGGTCGAATGGTGGTTCTATTTTAGTTCTTTGAGAAATCTCCAAACTGCTTTCTATAGTGGCTGAATTATTTTAAATTTTTACCAAGAGTGTATAAGTGTTCCCTTTTCTCTGCAGCCTCACCAACATGTTTTTTTTGTTTGTTTGTTTTGTTTTAATTCTGCCTTTTTAATAATAGCCTTTCTGCTGTGAGGTGGTGTCTTGTCGTGTTTTTGATTTGCATTTCTCTGATGGTTAGTGATGTTGAGCATTTTTTCCTGTGTTTGTTGGTCACTTTGTTGGTCTTCTTTTGAGAAGTGTTTGTTTATGGCCTTTGCCCAGTTTTTAGTGGGGTTATTTGCCTTATTCTCATTATTCGTCCGTTCCTTATATATTCTGAATAAATTATCATTGTTAAATGCATTATAATGTCAGATTTCTTTGTTTAAAATATTTCTACAAGGGTGATAAATGGAAATATGAAAAATATAGCTCTGAATGTGAGGCCCCTGGTTAACTAGAGAAAATGGAGATGGATCAACTGGGCTTTACGATGACATCTTGCCACCATGAAACAGACAGAAGCCAAAGTGCCTTTTATGCAGATAAGGAGAAACATGGTCTTGTTTTGATTAAAAATGACCTTAATTAAGTCCATTATTCTCAACATAGTAAATACCCATAGCAGGAAAGCAAGTCCAGTAAAATAGAGTGTTAATAATAAAAATGTAGAGTCCTCACAGAAGAAATGCTATTCTGGCAGAAACACATCTAATTTTGGTCATACAAATAAAACTAATTTTTTAAAACATTATAAGCTTAGAAATGGTAATACTGCAAATACCTTTACAATTTCTTTTCCTGTCATATACCTTACAGAACATTTTCCAAATCGGTCTATCACCATTAATCCTCTGAGAGGCAGAAATCCTGGCCAATGTTGGCTGCAGGGCGGCAATTTGGTCACACATGCGCTTCTTGGTGATTTTCAGCTCAAACAGACAAAACAGCAAATGGCGAGCCTTGATCAGGTTCCAGCTGAGTTCCTTGGAAGTCTTAGGCTACAGATTCTGTCTGCTGTCATTATGCCTGGAACATTTTGGTTTTAATGCCTCTTGATGTGGTCAGATGCCGGTCAGGAGACCCAGGGTCTAGTGCCACCTCTCCTACTAGCCGAGAGTGACATCTTGAGTCACACAGCTGTGCAATCCTCTTATGTCTCATATCATATGTCTCACACAGCTGTGCAATCCACATGTCTCATATCATTGCTGGGACCAAATCAATGTCTTGTATACTTCAGTCCAAGCCCTTCAAGTCCCACCATTAGAACTCTTAAAATACCTGCACTCCACATGTTTTATTATTTAATTTAATATTGATTTTAAACTGGACTTTAATTAATTCATTTAAAAAAAGTTTAACCTCTAAGTAAAGATATCCATAAAATCACAGATATGATATGCTAGAGATTTTAAATAAAACATTTGAGGCAAGCATATTGTTAAAAATTATATAATAAAATTACAGGCATAGTGGTATGTGCCTATAGTTTCAGCTACCTGGGAGGCTAAGGCAAGAGGATTGCTTCAGTTTCCCAGGAGTTTGAGACCAGACTGGTCAATATAGTGAGACCTTGTCTCTATTTTTAAAAGATATTATAACAATAGCCAAAACAATCTTTAATGTTATTTATAGAATATAAAGATAATTTTCTTACTCTTGTTCATTTAAAAGACATGTTTGCTGTATAATTTGGTCTCAGTCAATTAGTAAGAAAAACATGACTTATCCACATATATACTGTGTTTGAAACTTAAACACGGTTAAAACATATGAGTCTTACTTAAAGAATAGTGAGCTTAGAAGCTCCACAGACTCACTTACCAGAAAAACAACCATAACTGATGAAATATTAATGTGTAAAAGAATAACCATTTTGAGTCTCTGAAAATTGTCCAAGGGAATTTCAGCAGATTAATAAATATCTTGTTTCAAGAAAATCTATTAAATCTCTTACTTCCACAGTGAGAGTCTGTGGCACTTGAGCCACCAACAGTGAGAGTCTGTGGCACTTGAGCCACAACCCACTCCTTCCTTCTCCCTTCCCCAGTTCAGCAGAGGGAAGCTCTACACTGAGTGAGTGTGGCAAAAAACAAAGTTTCCTCTCTTCCCACTTCCCAACAAAGCCTATGGCACTCCAGCAAAACGCAGGCATGATCACACTCCTGTTGCAGAGATTAAATTACAAGTGAATGCAGTCAAGAGGCCATAGGCTTCCGATGACCATGTGGCCTTCCTTGTTATACCCCTTCCTCACCTCCGCTCTTAAGGCAGAAAATCTATCCGAGGAATGGCAGGCTAATGATAGCATGGTCCCAACTGATCTCAGCCCAGTTCATTCACAGGGTAGAAATTCCATGTAAGGAGAGGCAAGCTAAGAAGACCAGAGGCCACTGCCTCTACCCAGTGTCCTGCCCATACACTTCAGGAGGGCTCACTCAGGCAAGTGAGTGGATGTCCCCAGTCAACTCACAAATTTTGCCCTGGCCGTATAGGCAGGCCATAAGAACAAAGAGTTCCAAAGCTCTGCTACCAAAAACTGACTTTATTTAGGACAGCATATGAGGAAGCTCAAGTATAAGAGTGCTTTCAAAAACAGTAGAAATTTTGGTAGTAAGCAATTGAGAGGAGGCTAGAAGCTTTATGAGAATAACAAGCTTAACGCTACGTCAGCAATTTTACAAGAATTAGAGAAAGAGACAGTTAAGAAGAACCTTTCTGGGGTCAGAACAAACCTCAAAGGCCAGATTCAAAAACGATCCCTACAAATGGGCCTGAATTTAGTTGGATCAGACTCCACAGCAATTTATGCCCCAGGCATAGAGGAAAACAATAAAGCAATCAGCCAGCAGTTAGTGGAAACTAACAGCTGGGTATGACACAAACTAAGGCAGACAGCTTAACAGAAATAGGAGGCAAAGAAACAAAGAGAGCTCTGCTAAAGTCACTGCTGTCCCAGGGTGACTGTACCAGATCCAAGGCTGTGCTCTCTGAGGAGTGACATCAGAGGCTTCACAATGCAAGGAAAACAGACTTTAACAAAATGGTCCAACAAAGTTATTAAATAAACAAGAAAACCATAAGAAGTTCTAGGGAGAAGGAGAAAATCAGTATCCAGAATTAATACAATGTTATCAAAATGTCCAGTTTTTAGCAACAAAAAATGAGACAAGCAAAGGAAAGTGTGATGCATACACAGGAAATAAGGCAATAGAAACTACCTGTGGGAGGGCCTAGATATCCAGCTTAACCAAGACTTCGCAATAGCCATTACAAATATGTTCAAAGAACTAAAGGAAACAATGATTAAAGAAGCAAAGCAAGGTATAATGGCAATGTTGTATCAAATAGAGAACATCAATAAAGAAACAGAATTATCAATGAAAAAAACAAATGGACTGCCTGGTATTGAAAATACAATAAAAAAAAAATTCACTAGAGCCTAACAGTAGATCTAAACTGGCATAAGAGAGATTTAGCAAACTTATAGAATGATATAGACTGTGCCTTCTGAGTAGCAGAAAAATGATTGAAGAGAAACAAGTAGAGCCTCAGGGAAAAAAAAAAAAACAATGCAAGACATCGTTAATCACAACATACACATTATAGAAGTATCATGGGAAAGAAGAGAGAGAGAAACAAGCAGAAACAAAAATCCAAAGAATAATGGCTGAAAATGTACTAAAGTTATTGAAAAAGTTAATCTATACACTCATGAATTACAACAAACTCCAAGTAGGATAAATTCAAACAGATCAACAAACAGACACATCATGGTAAAAATGCTGAAAGCCAAAGCAAGAAAAATAGTAACAGACAAATGACTCACCATTTACAAGGGAACCCTATTAAGATTAACAACTAAGCTCTCATCAGAAACAATGAAAGCAGAAGACAATTGGATGACATCTTCAACATGCCAATATTTATTTTAAAATACTGCCAACCAAGAATTTTATATCCAGCCAAACTAGCTCTCAAAAGTTAAGACAAAATACATTCCTAGATAAACCAAAACTGAAAGACTGTTGCTAGTAGACTCACTTAATAAATAATAAAGGAATTTCTTTAGGTTGAAAGCAAGTAACCCCAGATGGTAATTTGAATCTGCATGAACAAAGAGCTCTAGTAAAGATAATTGCATAATTATAAAAGATAGTATAAGTGTATATTTCTTCTTTTTTCTTCTCTTAATTTAAAAGGCAATTGTTTAAAACAAATATATGCATAAGTAATTATCCCACTGGCCCAATAATATGTAGGAATGTAATCTGTTTCATAATGACAGCACAGAGGAGGTGATTGGGAGCAAAGCTGTACTATGCAAAGAGAATGCTACGAAATAGTAACTCAAATTCACAGGAACAAATGAAAAGGTAAAATTAGAAGGCTAATACAAGATATGCTATAGATGCTTGTTCTCATTTCTTCTCTCAAATTATTTAAAAGACATGAAATGACACAAAGTAATAATTATTACAATGTATTGTTAGGTTTGTAACATAGAGAGCGAATGTGTATAACAACGAGAGCGCAAAAAAAGACAGGAAAAGCTATTTGGGGTACAATTTTATATATATATATATATATATATATATATATATATATATATCTTACGCTAGAATGTAGTGGAAATCTTAAGGAGATTCTGACAAGTTACGTGTGTTAAGCTTGAGAGCAACCACTAAGAAAATAACTTTAAAAAAGTAGTTTACGAGGAATAGAGGTAGAAAAAAAGATGAGACATATAGGAAACAAAAAGTAAGTGGCAAGCCAAATGACATCAATAAGATTATATATGAATGAAATGAACAATACAGTCAAAAGGCAGAGACTGTCAGAGTGGATAAGAGAACAAGATCTAACTATATGCTATATAAAAAATAAAATTTAGAATCAAAGATAGCAATACATTGAAAGTAAAAAAAAAAAAATGGAAAAAGATGTACAAACAACAGTCATAAGAAAATGGGTGTGACCATACTAATATTAGACAAAATAGACTTCAGAAAAAAAAATTACAAGGGATTAAAAAAAGACACTTAATAATGACAAAGAGTTCATTCCATCAGAAAGAATGAACAATTACACACATATATACATCCAACAACAAACTCCCAAAATATATGAAGCAAAAACTGACAGAATTTAAAGGAAAGACAGACAACTTAAGAATAATAGTGGAAAACAGACAGCCAGGCCAAGAGATTTCCCAGGCAAAAAAACGCCAGCGCCCGCGGTTTCAGCCGGCGCAGTGGGTCACTGCACGGGAAATCATACAGATCCCGGCGCCTTGTCAACAGGCGGCTGGAACACCTGGGAGACGGTGACCATTCAACTTAAAAAAAAAAAAAAACAAAAACGCTCTGAGGCAGAGAGCCAGGTGATCAGGCTCAGCTGGTCCCACCCCCACAAAAAAACAGCCATCAGAAACGCTCTGGATTGAGAGTTTCACAGCAAGCACAGCTGAACCCGGGACGGTCCAGCTCTGTGGGGGAGGGGTGTCCGCCATTACTGAGGCAGTCTGCCACTGCGGAGGTAGTTTGCCATTGCAGAGGCAGTTCTAACTACACCGGTATAAACTGGACTGCAGGGAAGTTCACACGGCAGCTGGGCGGAGCCCACAGCAGCTCAGCAAAACCTCTGCAGGCAGTGAGTAGGCTGCCTCATTGCTGGGCAAGGCAGCCCTGAGAAAAAGGCAGCAGCACAAGGGAAACTCATAAATAAAGCCCTAACTCCCCGGGACAGAGCACCTGGGGAAAAAAATGGGTTTATGAGTTCTGCTGCAGCAGACTTAAAAGTACCTGCCCAGCAACTCTGAATGAGCAACGGAACTCACAGCTCAGCACTCTGTCACCTCAAGCAGTTCCCTGACCCCCGTATATCCAACGAGTCACCTCAAAAAG
>PVKV010018660.1:8012-44275 GCA_004027835.1 Alouatta palliata
CAACCTCCGCCTCCTGGGTTCAAGCAATTCTCCTGCCTCAGCCTCCCGAGTAGCTGGGACTACAGGCACGTGCCACCATGCCCAGCTAATTTTTGTATTTTTAGTAGAGACGGGGTTTCACCATGTTGACCAGGATGGTCTCCATCTCTTGACCTCGTGATCCACCCGCCTCGGCCTCCCAAAGTGCTGGGATTACAGGTGTGAGCCACCGCGCCCGGCCAACTTTCAACTCTTAACAGAAGTTTAGATGTTCAATTAGTTTTTAATTTTGTCTTCTGTAAACATTTTCCTGTCTAATAATAGTTCTGTGCAAAAAGAATCTTTTTTTTTTTTTTCCTTTTTTTTGAGACAGAGTCTTGCTTTGTCACCCAGGCTGGAGTGCAGTGGCGCAATCTCAGCTTACTGCCTCCCAGGTTCAAGTGAATTCTCCTGCCTCAGCCTCCTGAGTAGCTGGGATTACAAGTGCTCACAACCACGCCCAGCTAATTTTTGCATTTTTAGTAGAGATGGGGTTTCATCAAGTTGGTCAGTCTGGACTCATGATCTACCCGCCTTGGCCTCCAAAACTGCTGGGATTCCAGGCATGAGCCACCATGCCTGGTCACAAAAAGAATCTTATTAACAAACATAGTCCAAATCCAACACAAACAGAAGTCCGACACAAAAAAAGCTAAAAAAGTTTTATATTTAGCAAATCTAGCATCCCAAAGAGCCCAGTCTTATCCTGGGCAGCAAATAAAAAATAAAGTCACAGAGACTTAGCATTTTACACATGGACAGGACTTTAAGATCACCCAATCCGATTGCTTTGACGGAAAAGGAAGAGAAGGCCCACAGGGATTTAAATGATTTATCCACATCAGTGGCCCTGTGGGGTTTCCACAGAGTGGCAGACCACTGAAGAATTATTTTAACCCTGGTTTATGGTCAATCTGATCACCAGTTCATCTAAATGAGATTCTTGGAGGCAGGTGTGAATCATGCTAAGGGGGACACAAATTGCTGACAGTGTGAAGGGAATGTTACACAGGCAGGTTCCTTCTATGGTAGAGTTCGTTAGATGAACAAGTTTCAGGAGGACCACATTCAGCTGTAAGACCGAAATGGGGCTGGATCTCTACCAAAGTAATATAAGATTCAAAAGGTTATTAGCCATAATCCTATTTTAGGTATGTCTTATGGGCTACAATGTCACAACTGGGATAACAACAGAAGAAATACGATTCTTTAAGTACACTAAAACTGTCTGTAATATTTATGTTATCAACCATTTGTCTGATTCATCTTCTTTTATAAACACTGGGCCACAGGAGGTCCCTTTTAACTGAATGAGAAATAATTCACTGAGTGTCACATTAGAGTCTGAAAGAACTAATTAAGCTTTATAATTTACACTTGCAGAATAACTTAACTGGGCTTAATTAAATTTGCTCTAAGCATTTCCTTTTATCCCGTTTGTGGCCTCCCATTTTAGAAATGACCAATTAAATTAAAATTCCATTTTCAGACCAGTTGCAGTAGCTCATGCTTATAATCTCAGCACTCTGGGAGGCTGATGTGGGAGAACTGCTTGAGCCCAGCGGTTTGAGATCAGCCTGGGCAATATAGTGAGCCTTTGTCTCTACAAGAAACAAATTTTTTTTTTTTTTTTTTTTTGAGACGGAGTCTCGTTCTGTTGCCCAGGCTGAAGTGTAGTGGCACAATTTCGGCTCACTGCAACCAATCCCCAGCTCCTGGGTTCAAGCAATTGCCCTGCCTCAGCCTCCTGAGTAGCTGGGACTACAGGTTCGTGCCACCACGGCCGGCTAATTTTTTGTATTTTTATTAGAGGCGGGGTTTCACTGTCTTAGCCAGGATGGTCTTGATCTTCTGACTTTGTGATCCGCCTCCTGCCTTGGCCTCCCAAAGTGCTGGGATTACAGGCGTGAGACACCGCACGCGGCCAAAAAAATTGTAAAAATTAGTGGAGCATGGTGACACACACCTGTAGTCCCAGCTACTTCGGAGGCTGAGGTGGGAGTACTGCTTGAACTTGGGAGGTAGAGGCTGCAGTGAGCCAAGACTGAGCCACTGCACTCCAGCCTGGGCGACAGAGCAAGATCTTGTCTCAAAAAAAAAAAGAAAATTTTTTCATCTAAATTTTGTATGCTTTAATTTCTTGTATAGACACTTTCCATACTGGCCCCAACATTATTTCCTACCCTTTTCAGTTATGTTATACTCTTCTCTAAACTCCTGAACAGCGTCCATTAAGTTCAGCTACTATCACAATCTCAGAATGAGTAATAAAGATGTTCTACAATACGCAACATGTAAGATTCAGTTCATACCCATGATAATTATTAAGCCACTATGCAACAATCTATGAAATTACTTCTTTACTCTTTTTTTCGTTTGTTTTTGAGACAGAGTCTCACTCTGTCGCTCAGGCTGGAGTGCAGTGGCACAATCTCGGTTCACTGCAACACCCGCCTCCCAAATTCAAGCAATTCTACTGTCTTAGCATCAGGCTCCCACAGTGCTGAGATTACAGGCACGAGCCACCGTGCTCAGCCCTTTACTTTTTTGAGACAGTGTCTTGCTCTGTTGTCCAGGCTGGTGTAATCTCAGCTCGCTGCAGCCTCTACCTTCTGGGCTCAAGCGATCCTTCCACCTCAGTCTCCCAAGTAGCTAGGACTACAGGCATAAATTTTATTTAGTTTTTGTAGAGACAAGGTCTCACTACGTTGGCCAGGTTGCTCTCGAACTCCTGGACTCAAAAATCCTCCGACTTCAGCCTCCCAAAGTGCTGGGATTACAGGCATGAGCCACCACATCCAGCTATTTCTTTCTCTTATTTAAAAAAAAAATTCCCATAGGTTTTGGGGGAATAGGTATTTGGTTACAGGACTAAGTTCTTTAGTGGTGATCTGTAAAATTTTGGTGTACCAATCACTGATATTCCTCTACTATTAATAAGATCCCAGTATGCCAAAAAAATGAAATTAGTCTTATCTCTCCTCATCTACAAAAATTAACTCAAAATGGATCGAAGACCTAAATGTAAGTGTTAAAATTTAAATTCTTAGGAGAAGACATGGTAAATCCTCATGATCTTGGATTTAGTAAAGAAGTTTTAGATATGGCATGAAAGGCCGAGCGAGGTGGCTCACACCTGTAATCCCAGCCTGACCGACATGGAGAAACCCTGTCTCTACTAAAAATACAAAATTAGCCAGGCCCTGATGGTGCACGCTTGTAATCCCAGCTACTCAGGAGGCTGAGGTAGGAGAATCGCTTGAATCCAGGAGGCAGAGGTTGCGGTGAGCCAAGAACATGCCATTACACTCCAGCCTGGGCAACAAGAGGGAAACTCCGTCTCAAACAAAACAAAACAAAACAAAGATATGGCATGAAAGGCATAAGCAACAACAACAAAAGAAGTGAACTTCATCAAAATGAAAACTGTTTATGCTTCAAAAGACACCTTCAAAAAAGTGAAAAGACAATCTTGAAAATCGGAGAAAATAACTACAAGTCATATATCTGATACGTTATTTGTAATATAAAGAAATCTTATAACTCAATAATAGAGACAAATAACCAAATTAAAAAATGGGCAAAGATCTGAATAAATATCTTTCCAAAGAAAACATACAGAATGAATAATAAGCACAGCAAAAGATGCTGAATGTCAAGTGAAATGCGTATCAAAGCCACAATGAGATACCATTTGATACTCATTACAATGTATAAAAAGATGTGGTACAATAAGTTTAGGTGAGAATGAAGAAACTGGAATCCTTTACGCTGCTGGTGGGATTACAGACTGGTGCAGCCAGTTTAGAAAACAGTCTGGCAATTCCTCAAACAATTAAACAGAGCTATCATGTGACCAGGCAATTCCGCACCCCGGTATAAATCAAAGAGAAATAAAAACAAACGTTCACACAAAAACTTGTAGATGAATGTTTACAGCAGCATTATTCACAGCAGCAAAAAGACAAATAATCCACATGTTCCATCAATGGATGAATGAGTAAATAAAATGTATGTCTAAATAAAGGAATAAAAAGGAATAAAGTACTGATACATGCTACAACTTGGATGAACCCTGAAGACAGGTGAAGTGAAAGAAGCCAGTTACAAAAGCCCACATGTATATCATTCCTTTATATAAAAGTCCAAAACAGGGAAATCTGTAAAGACAGAACGCAGATTACTTGGGATGAGGAATAGAATGGGGAAGGGGGTGGGGACAGCTAAGTGTACAGGGTTTCTTTTTAGGGTGATGAAAATGTTCTAGGGCTGGGCACGGTGGCTCACACCTGAAATCCCAGCACTTTGGGAGGCCGAGGCAGGTGGATCACAAGGTGAAGAGATTGAGACCAACCTGGCCAACATGGTGAAACCTCGTCTCAACCAAAAATACAAAAATTAGCTGGGTGTGTTGGCAGACGCCTGCAGTCCTAGCTTCTCAGGAGGCTGAGGCAGGAGAATCGCTTGAACCTGGGAGGTGGAGGTTGCAGTGAGCTGAGATGGTGCCACTACACTCCAGCCTGGCAACATAGCGAGACTCCGTCTCAAAAAAAAAAAAAGTTCTAAAATTGATTGCTGATGGTTGCGTATATCTATGAAAATACTAAAAGCCACAGATTGTATACTTCTAATGGATTAACTGTACGCTATGTGAATTACGTTTCAATAAAGCTTTCTTTTTTTTTTTTTTTTTGAGACAGAGTCTCACTCCGTTGCCCAGGCTGGAGTGCAGTGGTGCATTCTTGGCTCACTGCAACCTCCACCTCCCAGGTTGAAGCAATTCTGCTGCCTCAGTCTCCTGAGTAGCTGGGACTACAGGTTCGTATCACCACACCCAACTAATTTTTTGTTTTTTTTAGACAGAGTTTGGCTCTTGTCCCCCAGGCTGGAGTGCAATGGTGCAATCCTGGCTCCCTGCAACCTCTGCCTCCTGGGTTCAAGTGATTCTCCTGCCTCAGCCTCCCTAGTAGTTGGGATTACAGGCAGCCACCACCACACCCAGCTAATTTTTATATTTTTAGTAGAGATAGGTTTCCCCATGTTGGCCAGGCTGGTCTTGAACTCCTGACCTCAGGTGATCTACCTGCCTTGGCCTCCCAAAGTGCTGCGATTACAGGCATGAGCCACCACGTTCGGTGCTGGCCAATTTTTGTATTTTTAATATAGATAGGGTTTCGCCATGTTGGCCAGAGGCTGGTTTCAAACTCCTGATCTCAAGAGATCTACCTGCCTTGGCCTTCCAAAGTGTTGTGATTACAGCAGTCAGCCACTACCCCCGGCCACAATAAAGCTATTTTTCCTTTATTTTTGAGACAGGGTCTCACTTTGTCACCTAGGCTAGAGTGTAGTGGTGTGATCTCAGCTCACTGCAGCCTTAACCTCCAGGGCTCAATTGATCGTCCTGCCTCAGCCGCCCAAGTATCTGAGACTACTGGTGTGCACCACCATATCAGGCTAGTTTTTTTTGTGCTTCTTATAGAGACGAGGTTTTAGCATGTTGCCCAGGCTGGTCTCAAATTCCTGAGCTCAAGTGATCCACTGCCTTGGCCTCCCAAACTGCTAGAATTACAGGGGTGAGCCATTGCACCCAGCCTCAAGTTTTTTTTTTTTTTGAGTCAGAGTTTCGCTCTTGTCTCTCTGGCTGGAATGCAATGGCGTGATACCCTGGCTCACCGCAACCTCTGCCTCCCGGGTTCAAGCAATTCTCCTGGTTCAGCCTCCTGAGTAGCTGGGATTACGTGTATGTGCCACCACACCCGGTTAATTTTGTATTTTTAGTAGAAACGGCGTTTCTCTATGTTGATCAGGCTGGTCTCAAACTCCTGACCTCAGGTGATCCACCTGCCTTGGCCTCCCAAAGTGCTGGGATTACAGGCGTGAGGTGTCCAGCCAATAAAGCTATTTTTAAAAAAATATGGTGACAGTCAATAAATTAAAAAAAAAAAAAAAAAAACTCACACTTGTAATCCCAGCATTTTGGGAGGCCAAGGCGGGCAGATCACTTTAGGTCAGGGTAGGAGACCAGCCTGGCCAAAATGGTGAAACTCCATCTCTACAAAAAATATAAAAATTAGCCGGGTGTGGTGGTAATCTCAGCTACTTGGGAGGCTGAGGCAGGAGACTTACTTGAACTCAGAAGGCAGAGATTGCAGTGAACCAAGACTGTGCTACTGCATTCCAGCCTGGGTGACAGAGTGAGACTCCATCTCTAAATAAACAAATACCAAAAAAATCTCAGAAGAAAAATATATTCTTCTATTTTAAGCAACCATTATCATTATTTAAAAAACCTATTATCTCCCAAATGTATGCAGCAAACATTCACATCTAAATCAAAGCATACAGCCAAAATATCAATCCTGCCCAAGAAACTACGTTCTAAGATTCCTTTGGGTATTAGGTGTTTTAACAAAAAAAAAAAAAAAAAAAAAGTTTTTCTAAAGAGATAAATAATTCAGTTAAAATTTGTGGTGGAAGAAAATTGTGACACAGTAACAACATTCACATGTGTAAAAATCATGTTATAACATACAAACATTCAGACACACTTGTCTTAAAACCTTAGAGTAGCACTGTTCTACAGAAATATAATTAGAGCCATAGCCAAGTGCAGTGGCTCACACCTGTCATTCCAACGCTTTGGGAGGCCAAGGTGGGAAGATTGCTTGAGCCCAGGAGTTTTGCTTCAGCCCAGGAGTGCAAGACTAGCCTGGGAAACACAGTGAGATCCTGCCTCTACAAAAAATAAAAATGATAGCTGGGAATGGTGGCATATGCATGTAATCTTAGTTATGCAGGAGGCTGATGTGAGAGAACTGCTTGAGGCCAGAAGTTTGCGGTGTAGTGAAAGTGTGTGGTGCAGTTCTTTTAAAAAAATGAAAAAAAGGAAATATAATTGAAGTCATAAATGTAATTTTCATTTTTCTAACAGACACATTTAAAACACAACATTAAAAGAAACATGTAAAGTTACTTATCCATCCATCCATCCATCCATCCATCCATCCATCCATCCATCCATCCATCTATATTTTGAGAAGGAGTTTCATTCTTGTTGCCCAGGCTGCAGTGTAATGGCGCGATCTGGGCTCACTGCAACCCCTACCTCCTGGGTTCAAGCGATTCTCCTGCCTCAGCCTTGTAATAGCTGGGATTACAGGCATGCACCACTACATCACCTAATTTTATTTGTAGTTTTAGTAGAGACAGGGTTTTACCATGTTGGCCTGGCTGGTCTCAAACTCCTGATCTCAGGGGATCCACCTGCCTCGGCCTCCCAAAATGTTGGGATTATAGGTGTGACCTACCTCACCCCGCCTTACTTACTTATTTATGGAGTCTTGCTCTGTCATCAGGTTGGAGTGCAGTTGTGTGATCTTGACTCACTGCAACCTCCGCCTCCCAGGTTCAGGCAATTCTCCTGCCTCAGCCTCCTGAGTAGCTGAGACTATGGGTGTGTGCCACCACACACAGCTAATTTTTTTTTTGTATTTTTAGTAGAGATGGGGTTTAACCATGGTGGCCAGGATGGTCTCTGTCTCTTGACCTCGTGATCTGCCCAGTTTGGCCCTTGGCCTCCCAAAGTGTGATTACAGGCGTGAGCCACTGTGCCCAGCCTATTTTTGATATATTTAACTTATTATGTTTAAAATATCATTTCAATATATAATTGATATAAAAATTAATGGTATAGTTTACATTTTTTTCATAGTACTTTTTGAAACCTGGTGTGTATCTCACACTTGAATAGTGCACCTGAATTCACACTGGACACAATTCAAGTGCTTAGTGATCATATGTGGCTGATACTGCAGTCTTAGAGTCTAAGGAAAACATACTCATTTAGTTCTATATTTTTTCTTTTTTTTTTTTTTAAGACGGGGTTTCACCATGTTGGTCAGGCTGGTCTTGAACTCCTGACCTCAGGTGATCCGCCTGCCTTGGCCTCCAAAGTGTTTGGATTACAGGCATGAACCACCACCATGCCTGGCCCGGAAAACAAGTAGACAAGCATTTTCTTCTTTCTTGGTTAAGAAACCAAATTTGGCTGGTACGGTGGCTCATGCCTGTAATCCCAACACTTTGGGAGGCTGAGGCAGGCAGATCACTTGAGGTCAGGGGTTTGAGACTAGCCTGGACAACATGGTGAAACCCCGTCTCTACTAAAAATACAAAAATTAGCTGCTGGGTGTGGTGGCGAGCACCTGTAATACCAGCTACTTGGGAAGCTGAGGCAGGAGAATCACCTGAACCCAGGAGGCAGAGGCTGCAGTGAACAGAGATTGTGCCACTCCACCCAAGCCTGGGCAACAGAACAAAACTGTCTGAAAAAAAAAAAAAAAGAAACCAAGTTTTCCATGTCGTGCTGCCTCATAAATGATATATAAGGAAAAGCCTCCATTTATCAATTACTGGAGGTTAAATTACATTTCCCAAAATAATATATTAAAACTTTTGTTAATTTCATAAAATTTCAATTATTTATTTATTTATTTTTGAGACAAGGTCTCACTCTGTCACCCAGGCTGGAGTGCTGTGGCACAATCATGGCTCACTGTATGCAGCCTTGACCTCTTAAGCTCCAGTGATCCTCCTATCTCAGCCATGGGAATAGCTGGCACTACAGGTGTGTGGCACCATGCCCTGCTAATTTTTAAAATTTTATTGTAGGAACAGGGTAAATTCCAAAATGTTAATACCTTACCTTAAATTTTAAAATTGAGGTATAGTTTACACACATTAAAATGCATCATTCATATGGACATACATATCAAACCGTATACTTTAAATCAGGGGTCCCCAACTCCCAGTACCATTAGATTCATTAGATACTGGGCAGCACAGCAGAAGGGGAGTGGTGGGCAAGTGAGCAAAGCTTCATCCATCCATCCATCCATTCATACGTTTTTTTATTTGGAGGGAGTCTTGCTCTGTCGCCTAGGCTGGAGAGCAGTAGTGCAATCTTGGCTCATGGCAACCTCCACCTGCTGGGTTCAAGCGATTCTTGTGCCTCGGCCTCCTGAGTAGCTTGGATTACAGGTGCATACCACCACAGCCAGCTAATGTTTGTATTTTTAGTAAAGACAGGGTTTCACTATGTTGGCCAGGCTGGTCTCGAACTCCTGACCTCAGGTGATCCACCTGCCTTGGCCTCCCAAAGTGCTGGGATTACAGGCATGAGCCACTATGCCCGGCCTGCTTCATCTACATTTACAGCTGCTCCCATGGCTTGCACCACTGCCTGGGCTCCTCCTCCTGTCAGATTAGCAGCGGCATTATATTCTCATAGGAGTGTAAATCTTATCGTGAACTGTGCATGCAAGGGATTTAGGTTGCACGCACCATATGAGAATTTAATGGCTGATGATCTGTCACTGTCTCCCATCACCCCCAGATGGGACCACCTAGTTGTAGGAAAACAAGCTCAGGGCTCCCACTGATTCTACATTATGGTGAGTTGTATAATTATTTCATTATATATTACAATGTAATAATAATAGAAACAAAGTGCACAATGAATGTAACGTGCTTGAATTATCCTGAAACCACCTTCCCCACAACCCTATCTGTGGGAAAAACTGTCTACCATGATCCTGGTCCTTGGTACCAAAAAGGTTGGGGTCTGCTGCTTAAATTGATGTGTTTACATTTCTTTCCCCCAACCACTGTTCTGATTTCTAGCAACGTCAATTAGTTTAGTCTATTAAGAAAGTTTTGTTTGTCATATAAATGGTATAAATGGAATCACACAGCACATACCTTATGTGAAGTAAAAGAAGAAACAAAAATTTTTTGAGATTCATCCATGTTAACTTGTGCATTGGTTTCGGTTTTTCTTTTTCTTCTGGTTTTTTTTTTTTTTTTTTTTTTTTTGAGACAGAGTCTTGCTCTTGTCGCCCAGGGTGGAGAGCAATGGCACAATCTTGGCTCACTGCAACCTCCGCCTCTGGGTCCAAGTGATTCTCCTGCCAAGGCCTCCGGAGTAGCTGGGATTATAGGTGACCGCAACCATGCCCGGCTAATTTTTGTATGTTTAGGAAAGACAGGGTATCGTCATGTTGGCCAGGCTGGTCTCAAACTCCTGACCCCGTGATCCAACCGCCTCGGCCTCCCAAACTGCTAGGATTACAGGCGTGAGCCACTGCGCCTGGCTTGGTTTTGGTTTTTTTGAAAGAGGGTCTCATTTTGTCACCCAGGTTGGAGTGCATCAGTGCAACCTCGGCTCTCTGCAGCCTTAAACCTACAGGGCTCAGGTGATCCTCCCACCTCAGCCTCCTGAGCAGCTGCAACTATAGGAGTGCACCACCATGCCCGGTCAATTTTTTATACAGATGGGGCTTCGCCATGTTGCCCATGCTTGTCTCAAACTCCTGGACTCAAGCAATCTGTCTGCCTGGGCCTCCCAAAGTGTTGGAATTACAGTCATGACCCACTGTGCCCAACCTCATTGGTTCTTCCCTATAGCTGAGTAGTATTCCAAAATACAAGTGTAATACAACTTAGTTATCCATTCAGTTACTGATGAGTACCCGGGCTATGTCTAGGCTTTGTCTACCAGGAGTAAAGCTGCTATAAAATTATTTTGTGGACAAGTTTGTTTCACTTTGGTAAATATCTAGGAACTGAATGACCTTAAATTGTCAAAGTCATAGCATTTATTTTATTCCAGGGCATAGAAGTGTGAGCATGTATTTCTATAATTGAATAAAACTTGTGGTTTCATACAGTGTTGAGTGCTTCAGAAACTGATGCAAAATTCTAAAAGCGTCATTATAGACACAGTTGGTGCTTGGAATCCAGAGGTTCCAAATCTGTAGATTTCAACCAACTACAAATAGAAAATATTCTAAAATATAAAAATAATAAAAAATAACAAAATTTTTTTTAAAAAGCTAAAAACCAATACAGTATGATAACTATTTATTTGGCATATATAGGGCACTAGGTATTATAAGAACTTTAAAGATGATTTAAAATTCATGAGAGAAGGCTGAGCACGGTGGCTCACGCCTGTAATCCCAGCACTTTGGGAGGCCAAGATGGGCAGATCACCTGAGGCCAGGGGTTCAATACCAGCCTGGCCAACATTGCAAAACCCTGTCTCTATTAATACAAAAATTAGCTGGGTGTGGTGGTGCATGCCTGTAAACCCAGTTACTTGGGAGCCTGAAGCAGGAGAATTGCTGAGGGAGAAGTTGCAGTGAGCCAACATCGCGCCATTGCACTCCAGCCTGGGCAACAAGAGCAAAACTCCATCCCAAAGAACAAATAAATAAAATAAAAATGAAGTGTATGAGGTCAGGTATGGTGGCTCACATCTGTAATCCCAGCACTTTGGGTGGCCGAGGTAGGTGGATCACAAGGTCAGGAGTTCGACACCTGCCTGGCCAAGATGGTGAAACCCCATCTCTACTAAAAAACATAAAAATTGGCCAGGTATGGGGTGGCACTGCATGCCTGTAATCCCAGCTACTCAGGAAGCTGAGGCAAGAGAATCGCTTGAGCTCAGGAGGTGGAGGTTGCAGTGAGCTGAGACTGAGCCCCTGCACTTTAGCCTGGTCAGCAGAGCAACACCCCATCTCAAAAAATAAATAAATAAAGTATGAGAGGATATGCACAGGTTATCAGGAAATACTACATTTTACATAACAGACTTGAGCATCTGATGATTTTGGTATCTGTTGGGGGTCCTGAAACCAATCCCTCAAGGATACCAAAGGATGACTATGTAACTTTCTTGATCCATTATATTGTATCTCTAAGTTCATCTAAACTTGACAATTAAACTGGTTAGTTGATTTCTGAGACATTTTCCTAATTTGGGGCCATGTTTTTATTTTAATTGTGAGAATATTTTTCTGAAAACTATGTTGATTTAATATAGAATCTCACAACTTCTTCAATTATTATCTGCCTTCAAAAACATACGTGGGAACTTGGTTAGAAGGTCAGAATGAAATTTTTTTGGACTTACCTTAATTTATGTAGAAATGAAAAAAAAAGAAAGTTCTCAAGGGGCTGTGAACCCATATCATAAAAAATGACCGTTAGAAAAATCATGATAATTTACTGCATATTAGTTATGCTGGAAACAGAAAATGGGGCTTTGCATTGGTATCTTGGGTATTATCGAGCACTAGGGGTCAAGTTTAATAGTCCATAAAAGCTAAACTATACAGTAGTCAGATTTTCAATAACCTGAAAGAGGTCAGGTCAGAAATAGATGAAATCTATAAGAATTCCACAATCTTAAAACACAGTGCTCAGGCTCCTTATATTGAAGACAGCTGGCTCCTGATCACAGCTTTGCCCTTTAACATACCCACCTGCACTGGGTATGAAAATTAAGGCTTTGAAAATTATGGCTTTGAAAATTAAGACACAATTCTTTTACAACTCCTCGCCTTCACCATTTGTCTCCACATTACCATTGCTACTGTCTGGCATAGCAGTCCTTTTTACAAATTCACCCTAAAGCTCCTTCCAGCTTGTACTCTTTCCTTTCTCCCTCCCAGCTGCTCCATAAGAAAAAAATATAGATATACTAGAGAATCCATCTTTGCCTCACTTTATGATGATGGAATTCCCTATGGAAGCCTTTTGCACCCTTTCACAAAAAAACGGAAGTAATACCATTTTCTCTAAAAATCACCAATCCTCCTACTATGACATATGGAAAGAAAACAGTTGTACCATGAAAGGTACAAAACTCAGGCCAGGTGCGGTGGTTCATGCCTGTAATCCCAGCACTTTGGGAGGCAGAGGCAGGTGGCTCACGAAGTTAGGAGTTCCAGATTAGCTTGACCAACATGGTAAAACCCCGTTTCTACTAAAAATACAAAAATTTGCGGGGCATGGTGGTGTGCACCTGTAATCCCAGCTACTCAGGAGGCTGAGCCAGGAGAATCACCAGAGGCGGAGGTTGCACTGAGCCGAGATCACACCACTTGCACTCCAGCCTGGCAACAGAGCGAGAGCCTGTTTCAACAGAGGAGAAAAAAAGTACCTACAACACACACATATCAAAACAAATGTGATGAAAAAATAAATTTTTTAAAAAAAAGAAAATACCAAACATTGGTGAGGATGTAAAGAAACTCGATCACTCATACATTGCTGGTGGAAATGTAAAATGGTATAGTCACTGTTAAAAAGAGTTTGGCAATTCCTTAAAATATTAAACATGTAACACATGTAATTCCCCTGCTATTCATCACTGTTGGACATTCATCCCTGAGAGACAAAGATTTATGTGCACATAAATACCTGTGACTATTTCTAGCAGCTTTATTTGTAAATAAAACTGAAATCAAGCTAGATGTCTTACAATAGGTGAATGGTTAAACTGAGGTACATTCACACCATGGAATAATACCAATAAAAAGGAACAACTATTGATTTATTCAGCAAACTTAAATGAATTTTCCAAGAATTATACTGAATAAAAAAAGTCAATCCCAAAAGGTTACATACTGTATGATTCCATTTATATAACATTTTTGAAAGACAAAATTATAGAAATGGAGAACAGATTAGTAGTAACCAAGGGTTAAAGAAGTGGAAGTGCGTATGGCTATAAGAGGGCAATATGAGGGATCTCTTGTAGTAATGACAATGTTCTGGGTTGGCCACAGTGGCTCACACCTATAATCCCAGTGCTTTGGGAGGCCAAGGTGACAGGACTGCTTGAGGTCAGGAGTTTGAGACCAGCCTGGGCAACACAGCAAGACCCCACCTCTAAAAATTTTTTTTAAAATTTTAAGAAATTGAATGTAATGAAGATATTGTAAAACAAACAAAAAAAAAAGAGTTCTGTATTTTGACTGTATCAATGTCACCATCTTGACTGCGACATTGTATTAAAGTTCTGTAAGATGTTACCTATGGAAAACTGGGTAAAGGGTAGATTAGGTCTCTATATTATTTTTTATTTTTAGAGAGAGAGCCTTGATCTGTCATCCATGCTGGCTAGAGTTTGGTGGCATAATCATGGCTCACTGCAGCCACAACCTCCAGGGCTTAATGTGATCCTCCCACATCAGCCTCCTAGCTACCCAGGAGGCTGAGGCAATTAGGCTGAGGCAGGAGAATTGCTTTAACCTGGGAGGCAGAGGTTGCAGTGAGCTGAGATCTCACCACTGCACTCCAGCCTGGGCAAAAAAAGCAAAACTCCATCTCAAAAGAAAAGAAAAGAAAAGAAAAGAAAAGAAAAGAAAAGAAAAGAAAAGAAAAGAAAAGAAAATAGAGGTATAACTGTAGATTCCACAGACGTTAAAAAGGTAAAAAAAATTACGAACAATGTTATGTCAATAAATTTGACAACATATAAAAAGAAAAATTCCTTGAAAAATAAAACTTATCCAAATTGACAGAAGATGAAATATAAGATCTGAAAGTGTTCTGCTGAACAAGTTGAATTCATTATCAAAAATTTTCCTGCAAAGAAAACCCTAGGCTAGATAGTTTGATTGGTGAATGCTATCAAATACTTAAGGAAGAAGTAATACTTGTCCTTTTATTAGGTTCAGGGGTACATGTGCAGGTTTGTTATATGGTAAACTTGTGTCATGGAGGTTTGTTGTACAGATTATTTCGTCACCCAGGTTCTAAGCCTAGTACCCAATAGGTATTTTTCTGATCCTCTCCTTCCTCCCACCCTCCACCCTCAAGGAGGCCCCAGTGCCTGTTGTTCCCCTTTGTGTCCATGAGTAACACCTATCTTACACAGATTCTTGCAGAAAACAGAGGAAGCAGCACTTCTCAACTCATTTATATGGTCAGCATAATCCTGAAACCAAATCTGACAAAATCATTTCAAGGAAAGAAAAGTATGGACCAATTTTCCTCATGAATATAGAAGCACTTATTCCCAACAAAATATTGACAAATTAAGTCTAAAAATTTATACAAAAGAAAATACATTCTGACCAAGTAGGGCTTATCACAAGATTGAAAGATTGGTTTAACATTTGACCAGTGTAACTCATCATATTAACAGTAAAAACAAGATAAAAAAGAATGTGTTCAATAGATGCAATGCTATTTTGTTTACATACTCACTTTAAATTTTCTAATTCCTGTTTTCTCAATGGAGAAGAAGGTGGAGCTGGAATGAATTTATCTCCATCATGGCTTTTACTGCTAAAATAGAGGTAAGAGTCTTAATTATGAAAAGCCACAAATAAATAATTGAATATAAAATTTTGTTTCCCTGTCCTTACTCCCATGTAACTTTTGACAACAAAAGTGTAAAAGAATTAAACAGGGCTGGGTGCAGTGGCTCAAGCCTGTAATCCCAGCACTTTTGGAGGCCGAGGCGGGCGGATCACCAGAGGTCGGGAGTTCCCTACCAGCCTGACCAACATGCAGAAACTCCGTCTCGACTAAAAATACAAAATTAGCTGGGCATGGTGGCGCATGCCTGTAATCCAAGCTACTTAGGAGGCTAAGACGGGAGGTGGAGGTTGCGGTAAACTGAGATCGTGTCATCGTACTCCAACCTGGGCAACAAGAATGAAACTCCATCTCAAAAAAAAAAAAAAGTTAAACAATAAAAATACTTAGTAATTTGGTAACACTAACAGTTAAAGCTATACTATATATTAGTTTCTTTTCCCAGCACACAATACTGCTTTAAAAAATCTCTAACTGGCTGGGTGTAGTGCTTCACGCTTGTAATCCCAGCACTTTGAGAGGCTAAGGAGGCTGGATCGCCTGAGGTCAGGAGATCCAGGCCATACTGGCTAACACGGTGAAACACTGTTTCTACTAAAAACACAAAAAATTGGCCGGGTGTGGTGGGGCATGCCTGTAGTCCCAGCTACTCAGGAGGCGGAGGCAGAAGAATTGTTTGAACCCCGCAAGTGGAGGTTACAGTGAGCCGAGATCATGCCACTGTACTCCAGCCTGGGCGACAGGGTGAGACTCCATCTTGAAAACAAAACAAAACCACCCCAAAAATTAACTGGGCATAGTAGCAGGTGCCTGTAATCAGCTACTCGGGAGGCTCAGGCAGGAGAATTGCTTAAACCTGGGAGGTGGAGGTTGCAGTGAGCTGAGATTGTGCCATTGCACTCTAAGCTGGGGGCGACAAGAATGAAACTTCGTCTCAAAAAAAAAAAAAAGTTATCTTTACTATATGAAGGAAATCACTCAAAATTTTCACACATTTCTCATTCTTCTAATTCCCTCAACCCCTCATCCCTGCCTTTTTTTGAGACTAGGTTTTTGAGATTCTGTTGCTCAGGTTGGAGTGCAGTGTGGCACGATCATAACTCACTGCAGCTTCAAACTCCTGGGCTGAAGCAATCCTCCCACATTAGCTTCCCAAGTAGCTGGGACTAAAGGTGCCAAGTGCCACACTCAGCTAATTTTTTTATTTCTTGTAGAGATGGGGTCTCATTACGTTGCATAAGCTGGCTTTGAACTCTTGGCCTCAAGCAATCCTTCAGCCTTGGTCTCCCTTAGTGCTGGGATTATATAGGTGGGAGCCAAGATGCCTGGCCTAAATTTTCTACAGTAAATATGTATTGTTATTACAATCAAGAGAAAACACTGGGATGGGAGACACGAGTTTAAAGATGTCACGTATAAACAGCAGAATTTCCGGCTAGGCGTGGTGGCTCATGCCTGCAATCTTAGCATTTTGGGAGGTGGAGGTGGGCAGATCACTTGAGGCCAGGAGTTCAAGACCAGCCTCGACCACACAGCAAAACCCTGTCTCTACAAAAAATACAAAAATTAGCCGGGTATAGTGGTACTTCGCCAGTAATCCCAGGTACTTAGGAGGTTGAGGCAGGAGAACTGCTTGAGCCTGGGAGGCGAAGGTGGCAGTGAGCTGAGATTGTGCCACTGTACTCCAGCCTGGGTTACAGAGGGAGACTCTGTCTCAACAAACAAACAAAAAAAGAAAAAAAGCAGAATTTCCTATATATAATGGTATTTGTTTTATCCTTACTAACTAGATAAGTTCTCCCAATTTCTAAAGAGTCACGTAATTTTTATTTATTTTTAATTTTTTGAAGAGATGGGGTCTTGCTTTGCTGCCCAGGCTTCACTTGAACTCTTGGCCTCCTCCAGCTCCCTGCCTAGATTTGCACAATTTGAATTTATACTAGAAAACTAGAACTATACAAAAATATTCTTGAGGTTGGTGATTACAGTAAAGTGATAGGCAGAGGATAATAACAAATGAGAAGCTTTAGGAGTTAAGCACTTATTTTAATAATTTTTTTGTTTTTTTGAGAAGTAATCTCATTTTATAGTACACTGGAAGGATCTTGGCTCACTGCAACCTCCACCTCCCAGGTTCAAGAGATTCTCTTGCCTCAGCCTTCCCAGTAGCTGGGATTATAGGTGTCCGCCACCATGCCTGGCTAATTTTTGTATTTTTAATAGAGATGGGGTTTCACCATATTGGCCAGGCTGGTCTTAAACTCCTGACCTCAAGTGATCCAATCACCTCGGACTCACCAAGTGTTGAGATTACAGGCGTGAGCCACCATGCCTGGCCAAAGTTTTTTATTATTTTTTGAGACAGAGTTTTGCTCTTGTTGCCCAGGCTGAAATGCAATGGCGCTACCTCAACTCACTGCAACCTCCACCTCCCTGGTTCAAGTGATTCTCCTTCCTCAGCCTCCTGAGTAGCTGGGATTACAGACATGTGCCACCATGCCAGGCTAATTTTATAATATTAGTAGAGATGAGTTTACTCCATGTTGGTCAGGATGGTCTTGAACTCCTGACCTCAGGTGATCTGCCTGCCTTAGCCTCCCAAAGTTCTGAGATTACAGGTGTGAGCCACTGTACCTGGCCATTTTTTTTTTTTTTTTTTTTTTAGCTGTCTGACAACAGGACTTTTTTTTTTTTTTAAAGACAGAGTTTCGCCATGTTGGCCTGGCTGGTCTTGAACTCCTGACTTCAGGTGATCCACCTGCCTCAGCCTCCCAAAGTGTTGGGATTACAGGCATGAGCCACTGTGCCTGGCTGATAACAGGACTTCTTAGAAACATCCCTCCTGTCAATGAAAAGCTGCTACTTTCTTTCTTTTTTGAGACAAAGTCTCACTCTATTGCCAAGGCCGGGGTGCAATGGCACGATCTTGGCTCACTGCAATCTCCTGGGTTCAAGGGACTCTCTTGCCTCAGCCTCCAGAGTAGCTGGGATTACAGGTGCCCACCACCACACTCAGCTAATTTTTTGTATTTTTACTAGAGACAGAATTTCACCATGTTGGCCAGGCTGGTCTGGAACTCATGACCTCAAGGGATCCGCCTGCCTCAGCCTCCCAAAAGTGTTGGGATTACAGGAGTTAGCCACTGCACCAAAGCTGCTACTTTCTACTTTTCTTTTTCAAGGATCTCTCCTAACTTAGCCTTCACCTTATTTCTCTCTTCCAGAAAGACTAGAAATATAAATACTTTCCCTTCCTGTTATGCAAAACAGAGAATTTCAGAAATTTAGGCTGAAGATTTTAGGAATTTACTTTAAAAAACAAGAGTTTACTAAAGAAGTCCTGAAAGGATTGTGCCAAGGGAGGTCACAAGGATTAGAATACCTGCAAGTTTCACTGCTTTCGCTGCTCTCTGTATTCCCACCTAATTGATTACTATTTTTAGACCCATTTTCCTGCTTTGGATCTTGCTGTTCTTCAGGTAGCAGCAACAAGGCATTTCTGAGACATATGGCTGCAAACTCCATACTGGCTACAGGAATGGCCGAAGACTGCCCATCACTTAAAAGAACAAAACCAAATTAGCTAAGTGGATAAAAAATTTTAAAATAAGACTTTTTATTATAAGGAATAAAACCAGAAGACTGTAAATGAAAGTTTTGCCTTTTGATAGGTAGAAATTTTAATATAAGCCATTATAAAAGAACACTAAAGAACCTAAATCCTGAGTATAGGTTGTAAACAGTGTGGGTTGCAAGTATACAAACTACGTACACTGTGTCTCTATGAATGAGACCGAGGAGGAGAGACAATCTGATGTCTATCTACAATGTTAATGTTAACATACTAGAGAAACTGCAGACAAGGGCAACTGTAATGAGGGCCATGACAGGCTTATTAACAATGGGATTGCAGGGAAGAAAATAGATTTTCACGTTTGAGGCTTACTTTGGTTGATCCTTGCTTTCAAAAACGCCTCTATACACTTAAACAGCAACTCTACCTTTGCTCCGATAATTTCAATAATATTTTATACAACTTTCTGTTGGTTTGACATACTCAAATAGAATCCATATTAGGGAAAAATAAAATTTTGAAAAGTAGTAACGATGCTGAAATTGCTTTAAAATTTTGAAATGCTTTATATAATAGTCTTTAAAAATATTCCTGCATTAGCCGGGCGCGGTGGCTCACGCCTGTAATCTCAGCACTTTGGGAGGCAGAGGCAGGTGGATCACGAGGTCAAGAGATCGAGACCATCCCGGTCAACATGGTGAAACCCTGTCTCTACTAAAAATACAAAAATTAGCCGGGCATGGTAGCACCTGCCTGTAGTCCCAGCTACTCGGGAGGCTGAGGCAGGAGAATTGCTTGAACCCAGGAGGCGGAGGTTGCGGTGAGCCGAGATCGCGCCATTGCACTCCAGCCTGGGTAACAAGAGCGAAACTCCGTCTCAAAAAAAAAAAAAAAAAAAAAAAAAAATTCCTGCATTATAGTTGATCTAAATTAAGACTAAATTGTGTATGAGATTTTTTTTAAACTTTGGAATAATTTTTAAATGGTAGAAATTTTCTTCTTTGACAAAAACAAATTAAGGCAGCTAATTCTTTGCAAAGTCTGACACTTTACAAATAACGGACATTCCAAATTGTCAAATGAAGATTGTGCATGTGACAGCTTCTATACTGCTTTGGTTGCTTTATGTTTTAATGCACTTGTTTTCTCCTAATACTAAGAATTCACTTTCATGTATTTTCAGTGCTAGAGACTATTAAAAAAATACCTAAATAAAAGTACAAATGATAACCAAAACTACATAAAAAGGAGATACCAAGATGCCCTCTTCTGGATATTCTTAATAATGGCACTGAATAGACTAGGGTTTCCTAGGCCATCAATAATTGCAGCATCCATGGATGTAATAAACCAAAATCACATGTTAGATAACATTCACTATGAACCTATACATGAGGGTCTCTTTGTTGAAACAGCAATAAAACCTAGTTAGAAAGTGGTTCCTCCTATGCAATGATAAATCCTAAGTATACTTTAATATATAAGCAACACCATGTAAATCAGTATTAAATATATATACTTTTTCTTTGCAAAATACTTACTTATAAACAGTATTCTGTATAGACTGTGATGCCAAAACTATTTTACGATGATAGCCTTGACCAACAATAGACTGTACAATTCCTTTTTTGCTGGGAAGGCCTTTAGTTTCTTGTTCAGAAGTCTACAAAATACAAATAATTTCCAATAAACTTAAGAGAATTTTAAAATACGGTATAAAAAATGAGGGAATACCTCTCACAATTACCCTAAATTTAAGAAAGTTCTTAAAATCAGTGAGGATTTTTTTGGTGACAATGGAAACATGTTTGGTATTAGTGGAAAAAGTACATAAGGCTGAAAATCTGGGATATGTGCTACTTTTTTTTTTTTTTTTTTTGAGGCGGAGTCTCAACTCTGTCACCCACGCTGGAGAGTAGTGGTGCGTTCTCGGCTCGCTACAACCTCTTCCTCCCGGGTTGAAGCGATTTTCCTGCCTCAGCCTCAGGAGTAATAAAATTACAGGTGCGCGCCACCACATCCGGCTAATTTTTGTATTTTTAGTAGAGATGGGGTTAGCTAGGATGGTCTCGATCTCCTGACCTCGTAACCCACCCATCTTGGCCTCCCAAAGTGCTAGGATTACAGGCGTGAGCCACCGTGCCCGACCACTACATTTTGTTTACATCAGATTGGAGAAAATTCTAAGAGCAAAATCCAATTCAATTATCACCCAATAATTTATTTAGAATAATTTACTTAGATTATTCTATACCCCCACTACCATGCTACATATTACAGGTACTTTGACACCAGAGTAAGGAAAATAAGAGAGCCCAAAATACAGTGTAAAAGAAAAGGGAGGCCAGGCGCGGTGGCTCACACCGGTAATCCTAGCACTTTGTGAGACCGAGGCAGACTGATCACGAAGTCAGGGGTTCAAGTCTAGCCTGATCAACATGGTGAAACCCTGTCTCTACTAAAAATTCAAAACTTAGCCGGGGGTGGTGGCACGCTCCTGTAATCTCAGTTACGCAGGGGGCTGAGACAGGAGAATCACTTGAACCTGGAAGGCGGAGGCTGTGGTGAGTAGAGATCGCACTGCTGCGCTCCAGCCTGGGCGACAAAGCGAGACTGTCTTAAAAAACAAAACAAAACAAAACAAAACAAAACAAAACAAAACAAAACAGAGTAGTCTTTTCTGAGGATCCAGCAAGAATGGCAGAGGTGAAGAGGACCTTCTGCAAGTTCACCTACCACGGCGCGAATGTGCACCAGCTGCTGGACATACCCTGCAAGCAGCTGACGCAGCTGTACAGGGCGTGCCAGCAGCGGCGGCTGAACCCAGAGCGGCGGCGGAAGCAGCACTTGCTGCTGAAGCGCCTGCGCAAGGCCACGAAGGAGGCACCGCCCACGGAGAAGCCGGAAGTGGCGAAGCCGGAAGTGTTCCCACACCGGCAGGACATGATCATCCCTCCCAAGATAGTGGGCAGCATGGTGGGCGTCTACAACTGCAAGACCTTCAGCCACGTGGAGATCAAGCGGGAGATGATAGGCCACTACCTGGGCGACTTCTCCATCACCTACAAGCCCGTGAAGCACGGCCGGCCGGGCATTGGGGCCACCCACTCCTCCTGTTTCATCCCCCTCAAGTAGTGGCTCAGCTAATAAAGGCACACAGAGCCCCAAAAAGAGAAAAAAAAAAAAAAAAAAAAAAAAAAAAAAAAAAAAAAAAAAAAAAAAAAAAAAAAAAAAAAAAAAAAAAAAAAAAAAAAAAAAAAAAAAAAAAAAAAAAAAAAAAAAAAAAAAAAAAAGCCGGGAAGAAGCTCCACTTTCTAAAACACAGATAATTTCCTTCTTTACTCAAAGTATTAATTAAATTGTCAACAACATATAAACTTTAATAAGTTGTACATGGTAAAAGTTTACATGAACACAATTCTTGCCTTCCAGGAAATTAAAATCCCCAAACCAAATGAATAAACATTAAAATGAAAATCATGGCCGAGTGCGGTGGCTTACGCCTGTAATCCTAGCACTTTGGGAGGCTGAGGTGGGCAGGTCACGAGGTCAAGAGATGAAGACCATCCTAGCCAACATGGTGAAATCCCTTATCTACTAAAAATACAAAAATTAGCTGGGCGTGGTGGTGCGTGCCTGTAGTCCTAGCTACTCAGGAGGCTGAGGCAGGAGAATCACCTTAACTGGGGAGGCAGAGATGTTGCTACTGCACTCCAGCCTGGTGACGGAGAGACTCTGTCCCCCCAAAAAATAAAGTGAAAATAATAAAAGTTACTTACACAACATATTACTTTAGGATATCTGATTAAGATGTATTATCTCACTGTAGAGCTCAGAATAATAATTTCATTTATCATCCCCCTTCATTATAAGTCTCTAATTTGGCTGGACGCAGTGGCTCACGCCTGTAATCCCAGCCCTCTGGGAAAATGAAGTAGGAGGATCGCTTGAAACTAGGAGTTTGAGACGAGCCTGCGAAACAAAGCGAGATCCTGCATCTACCTTTTTCTTTTGTCCTTTTAAAAAACTTTTTATAATTTTTAATTTTTGTATTTTTAGTAGAGACAGGGTTTCACTATGTTGGTCAGGCTAGTCTTGAACCCCTGACCTCGTGATCTGCCTGCCTCGGCCTCACAAAGTGCTGGGATTACAGGTGGGAGCCACTGAGCCTGGCCTCCCTTTTCTTTTACACTGTATTTTGGACTCTCTTATTTTCCTTACTCTGGTGTTACAGTACCTGTAATATGTGGCATGGTAGTGGAGATATAGAATATTCTAAGAAAATAATTTTAAATAAATTATTGGGTCATAATTGAATTGGATTTGGCTTAGAATTTTCTCCAATCTCATGTAAACAAAATGTAGCGGCCAGGCGCAGTGGCTCATGCCTGTAACCCCAGCTACTTGGGAGGCTGAGGCAGGAAAATCGCTTGAACCCGGGAGGCAGAGGTTGCAATGAACCGAGATCGCATCACTGCGCTCCAGCCTGGGCTACAGAGCGAGACTCCGTCTCAAAATACAAACCAAAAAAACAGAGTAGTCTTTTCTGAGGATCTGGCAAGAATGGCAGAGGTAAAGCAGAAGAAGCAGCGGACCTTCTGCAAGTTCACCTACCACGGCGTGAACATGCACCAGCCCGCTAAACATGCCCTACGAGCAGCTGTTGCAGCTGTATGGGGTGCGCCAGCGACTGCAGCTGAACCCGGGCCTGCGGCGGAAGCAGCACTTGCTGCTGAAGCGCCTGCGCAAGGCCACGAAGGAAGCACCGCCCATGGAGAAGCCGGAAGTGGCGAAGCCGGAAGTGGTCCGGCGCCGGAGGGACGTGATCATCCTGTCCGAGATGGTGTGCATTGTCGTGGGCGTCTACAACGGCAAGACCTTCAGCCACGTCACGTGGAGATCAAGCCGGAGATGATTGGCCACTACCTGGGCGAGTTCTCCATCACCTACACGCCCGTGAACCACGGCCGGCCGGGCATTGGGGCCACCCACTCCTCCTGCTTCATCCCCCTCAAGTAGTGTGGCTCCACTAATAAAGACACACAGAGCTCCAAAAAGAAAAAAAAAAAAAAGCCGGGAAGAAGCCCCACTTCCTAAAACACAGATAATTTCCTTCTTTACTCAAAGTATTAATTAGTCAACAACATATAAACTTTAATAAACTGTACAAAGCAAAAATTTACATGAACACAATTCTTGGCTTCTAGGAGATTAAAATCCCCAAATCAAATGAATAAACTTTAAAGTGAAAATAATAAAAGCAGTTACACAACATACTACTTTAAGATATCTGATTAAGATATATTATCTCATTATAGAGCTCACAGTGATAATTTCATTTATCGTCCCTCTTCATTCTAAGTCTCTAATTTGGCTGTCGCAGTGGCTCTCGTGCCTGTAATCCCAGCCCTTTGGGAAGCTGAGGCAGGAGGATCGCTTGAAACCAGGAGTTCAAGACCAGCCTGGGCAACACAGTGAGACTCTGTATTTACCTTTTTCTTTTGCCCTTGTTTAAAATTTTTTTTATTTTTATTTTTGAGATGGAGTCTCGCTCTGTTGCCCAGGCTGGAGTGCAGTGGAGCGATCTCAGCTCACTGCAACCACTGCCTCCCAGGTTCAGGTGATTCTCCTGCCTCAGCCTCCCGAGTAGCTGGGACTACAGGTGTGTGCTACTATGTCCAGCTAATGTTTTGGATTTTTAGTAGAGACGGGGTTTCATCATGTTAGCCAGGATGGTCTCTAACTCCTGAGCTCTTGATCTGCCTGCCTTAGCTGCCCAAAGTGCTGGGATTACAGGCATGAACCACCACACCCGGCTGCCCTTTCTTTTTTTTTAAAGACAAGGTCTGGCTCTGTCACCCAGGCTGGGGTACAGTGGCATGATCTCGGCTCACTGCAACCTCTGCTTCCTGGGCTCAAGTATCCTCCCACTTCAGCCTCTCAAATAGCTGAGACTACTGGTACAGGTGCATGCCACCATGATTAGCTAATTTTTGTATTAATTTTTTTTAGAGACAGAGTTTTGCCAAGTCTCTGTTGCCCAGGTTGGAGTGCAGTGGTGTAGTGTTGGCTCACTGCAACCTCTACCTCCTGGGTTCAAGCGACTCTCTTGTCTCAGTCTCCTGAGTAGCTAGGATTACAGGCACCTGTCACCACACCTGGCTAATTTTTGTATTTTTAGAAGAGACGGGGTTTTACCATTTTGGCCAGGCTGGTCTCAAACTCCTGACCTCAAGTGATCCAAATGCCTCGGCCTCCCAAAATGCTGAGATTACAGGTGTGAGCTACCACGACCAGCCAGGAAATTTTTTTTTTTATTATTTAAAAAAATAAAACTAAGCTGGGCATGGTGGCTCGCATCTATAATCCCAGCACTTTGGGAGGCTGAGGTGGATGACTGCTTGAAACTCCATCTATACAAAGAAATACAAAAATTAGCCAAGTGTGGTTATGCATGCCTATGGTCCCAGCTACTAGGGAAGCTGAGGTGGAAAGATTGCTTGAAACCAGGAAAGTCGAGGCTGCAGTGAGCCATGATCACGCCACTGCACTCCAGCCTAAGTGACAGAGTGAGACTCTGTCTCAAAAATAAAATAAAATAAAACAAAACACGTCTCTAATTTACCTGCAGGTGGAATCCCCACTAGCTATCTTATAATGACATTCAAATTCTCACATACCAGAACAATCTGGAGTTAATCAATATGAATTTGCAAAACTAATCTCTGCCCTGCAAAGTCTTTTGTCTAAACATAAATGTTTCTATACTGTTACTTATTGCTCCCGAACATAACTTATTATAGTTGCACTTCCATATATGACTTTTAATAAAGAATATACTACACAGTGCTAAAAAATACAATAATACAAAAATAAAACTGCTCTGATCGAAACTAATTGTGTATAGAGAAGGCCACACAATATTAATGAAAAAGTGGATATTCTAAACCATTCTTGGGAGGACTTCTGTTCTGACTTCTTTTCCTAGTTGTGGTGACAATTTTACAGTGATTCATCCATAGCGTCTTCTCCTATTGCTAAAGCCATCAAAAATGATCCAAATGGCTAGATCTGAAGATGCAACAGATGATAACAAACTGGCCCATGAAGGAATGGAACTAAAAACTTACAATAATAATCCATACCTTCAATCCCTAATAGCCAGAAAGTGTGCCAGATCAGTTTTAAGGTAAAAGGATCATCACAATTAAAATATTGGGACTAAATTTTTGTTTAGCAGATCTTTTCCCATATACTATACACTGCCCAGGTAAATATAAACCTTGTCTCTGCCAAGTCTGAAATAACATGTACCAGATATATAGGACAAAATGACCTCCTTAACATAAACAAGTAAACAATTTTTTTAATCCAAAATAAATTTATTTCTGAAGTTACAAACTGCTTTGTTCAGCATACCTCCTGTCCTGACTAAATAAAACAAATTTTATGAAATTTTATTTGGAGTTTACAGTTACTCCTATTGGGATTTGTCCTCTGATTTTATCAGTGTTTTGGGCTAGTTTGTACTGTTTTTTAGGTTACCCTAAAGTTTTTTTCAGGAGGAGGAAAAGCACAAAGATATTATTGGTGGCAAGTTTTCTACTTGTAGCACAAATTGTATGTTCATGAAGTTATGGCAACCAAAAGTCATCTTTACCATTTTTAAAAAATTACAAATTTAGAACTTTTCTAGAAAAAACAAAAACAGGACTCGCAGCATATTAATACAGAAAATACTTAATCTCCCCTTCCCCTCCTTTTCCTCTGGGGGGCCCTAAAAGTACTATTTCTAAAACCAGTTAATTTAAAAAGAAAATGTTAAACTTTACAATCTTTCCCTAGTCCTAGAAAAAAGTAACTCCCTGGTTTCCAGTAAATACCAAAGAAAGGCCCCCAACACTTAAATTTATAAACAGATGAAAGAGACTAAGCAATTTCTAATTGCTTCTTGCATCTTTAAGAAGTATAAATTCTGCCTAGAACTGTTTATCAGTTAATAATTAACCAGTAAGAAAGTTGTCTTTTAAAAAGCAAAGTATAATTAAATAATTAAAGTCTTTCAAAGACATCATTCATCTCTTCCTCTAATGGTATACTCAAATCATAAACTACCTAAGTACTATGTATGAAAACTAGCAAACACTTCTTTAACCCCTTTATCTCTCGTACTTCTCTGAAACTGCTGTTCAGTAGGAGGAAAGCCTCAACATTTGTATCACCTATGGCAGGCATGCAAGGTAAAACCTCCAGGTACCATACCCTCCCAATGTTTACACACATCCACAAAGCACAGCAAGAGCAGGGAGTGGGTAGCAAATGGAAGATACAGGTGTCTGGTAATTCTGATACAACCCATCTTTCCCCTATCTCCTATCGATCCTTCCCAAACTGAAATTCAAAAGGCTTCCACCAACTGTCATTTGGAGATAATCTAAGCAGGGACATAAATGTAAACTGGCCTATTTTCATAGCTACCACGGGCAATCATGTGTCCGAAATAGCCTGGTAATCCATAAACTCTGTATCATTTACTGAAACCAAAGGAAAACCCTCAGGCATTGAATGAAACCCAGCTTAATGTAGTTCTTTCCACATTATGTTATCAGACTTTCTCTAATCAGCAGGCTACACAACACTATTCTTATGCCAGCAGAAGGCATGGCTCCTGACCCCTGCAGCAGCTAGCAGACCACTGTTCCAACATACATGACTGTCTGACTGGCTTCAACTCTTTAATGTTGCCATACTTACCAAGAACGAGAATGTTAACAAATGACTTTTTACATTTTTGCTTTTATTTTTTTGAGACAGGGTCTCACTCTGTTGCCCAGGGTGGAGTGCAGTGGCTCTATCTGGTCTCATTTCAACCTCCACCTCCTGGGCTCAAACAATCTTCCCATCTCAGCCTCTTGATTAGCCGCCACACCGAGATAACTTTTTGTAGAGGTGGAAGTCTCAGTCTCACTATGTTGCCCAGATTGGTCTTGGACTCCTGAGCTCAAGTGATCCACTCACCTTGGCCCCCCAAAGTACTTGGATTACAGGCGTGAGTCATCGTGCCCGGCCAACAAATGAGTTTTTGAAACTAAATTTTTTTCCCAGTGGTTAAAGACTATCTATACATTTAATGATGGTTAAAAAGAGGATGATGGCCAGGTGCTGTGGCTCACACCTGTAATCCCAGCACTTTGGGAGTCCGCTAAATGGGAGGCCACCTACCTCCCACCTACCTTGGGAGGCCAAGGTAGGTAGATCAACTGAGTTTAAAACCAGCATGGGGAACATGGTAAAAACCCTGTCTCTACTAAAAATACAGAATTAGCCAGGCATGGTGGCACGTGCCTGTAGTCCCAGCTATTTGGGAGGCTGAGGCAGGCAAATTGCTTGAACCTGGGAGGTGGAGGTTCCAGTGAGCCAAGATCGCGCCATTGCACTCCAGCCTGGGCAATGAGAGAGAAACTCCTTCTCCAAAAAAAAAAATAAAATACAAATAAATAAATAAAAGAGAATGATGTCTTACGTATGTTTCCAAGTTTCTTTTTTTTTACATTCCATGTAGTAAGTGGAGGTAAGATAGGGGTCAAAAAAATACCAAGCAGCACTCACCCCCTTATTGGCAGCAATGCAGCATTCAGCCAGCCGTAGCCAGAGGCGAGGATTTGCATGATAAACCTGAACAGCTTCAATCAGGCATTCGAAGGCAGCAAGAGGCCTTCCAATGTGAAGAAGCTGAATTCCACAGTTATACAGCAGCTCATATCTCTTATTGGTTAGTAACGTACACATGGGTCTTCCTGAAAATTTTTTGCCTAGTAATAAAAATTAGATAAGAATAAATCATTAGATTTAAAGGTAACAGATACCTTGAAAACATTTATTCCATTAAGTACTTAGACACTACCATGTTTGACACCAATAATCCTGATCTGATAATAGCTCTTACCAATGGTGGTCTCCATCCTCAACCCCACAAATATTCTCCAGAGTCATCTCAGTTATCTATGCTGGCAGAGCCAGAGATGTCTCTTCTCATTTACCAGCTACTTAGGCAACAGTGCTCCAGGAAGGCAAAGATAAGAGACAGGACCCACTCTCACTCCTTTGAATCTTATACTGCTTTTCTACATTTTTACTTTATTCTCTTTTATTGTTTAATTCTTACTTTTATTTGTGTAGCAATGGGGTCTCTCTATGTTGCTCAGGCTAGTCTTGAACTCCTGGACTCAAGTGATCCACTTTGGCATCCCCTAAATGTTGGGAATACAGGCATGAGCCATCTTGCCCAGCCAACATATTTAGAGTCTGTAAGAAGTTCCCACTTTTTAAAATTTTCAGCCGGGCATGGTGGCTCATGCCTGCAATTCCAGCACTTTGGGAGGCCGAGGTGGGCAGATTACAAGTTCAGGAGTTCAAGACCAGCCTGGCCAACACAGTGAAACCAAATCTCTACTAAAAATACAAAAATTAGGTGGGCATGGTGGCACATGCCTGTAGTCCCAGCTACTCCAGGAGGCTGAGGCAGGAGAATCACTTGAACCTGGGAGGTAGAGGCTATAGTGAGCCAAGATCGCGCCACTGCACTCCAGCTTGGGCAACACAGCGAGACTGTCTCAAAAAAAAAAAAAAAAAATTTTCTTTTCCTTCATCTTGGTTAACCATTTTATTGTCATGTGTTATCACCTATTTATTCAGTGTTTCAGTCTACTTTGATTTAGAATACATTTGTCATTAAATAGGTTATTATTTTTAAAAGCTAAATAATTGCTTGATTTTAGGCATTTCGGATCAAGGATCCATATGATAATGAATATTAAAGGATAAACGTTAAGAATTTGCTTAAAGACTATCAGATGCTACCAACAGTATCACATGCAAAACTCTGCAAAAAAAATCTATAAGCTGGGCACAGTGGCTCACATCTGTAATTCCAGCACTTTGGAAGGCTGAGGCAGGAGGATCGCTTGAGCCCAGGAGTTCCAGACTAGCCTGGGCAACATGCGAAACCCTGTCTTTACAAAAAACACAAAAATTAGCCAGGTGCAGTGGCACGTGTCTGTAGTCTCAGCTACTCACGAGGCTGAGGTGGGAGGGTCACTTGAGCCCAGAAGGCAGAAGTTAGAATGAGCTGAAACTGCACCACTGCACTTCAGCCTGGGTGACAGAGCTAGACTCCATCTCAAAAAAAAAAAAATCTGTGATCAACCTAGTTTGGCACAGTCATGTTGTGACTAACCAAACATTCTGGTATATAATATTACCACAGGGAATCACTCATTTTCAAATCCATGAAAAATGGAATGCAACTTAAATTTCTGGATAATTCAGAATTACTCTTAACACCTTGTAATTGCTATTCAAAGCAGCAATATCTACTAAAAATCCCGAGTCAAACTTGTTGGGTAAGATCAGCGTTAACTGTTTATAAGTCTACAAGGCAGGTACTTGAACCATATTCATGCTTTTTAAATCATGCTTTTCTGAAGTAGTAAATACAAACTGTCCCCCAGTACTGGGTTTACCTGGATCACTGCTACCTGCACTCAGCTGTGCACAGACATTGTCATTCTCCTGCAGAGCCTTTTTAAAGTAGAATAATCCCAAATTGTGCTTGCTCATGGCAAAATGGATGCAACCAAGGTTATTCCAGAACATGCATCTCAAGCATTCACCTGAGAAAAACACAAAAAAATGTGTTCACAGAAAAATTTTAATGTTGATGTTCCTCAGACAAGAACTGGGCTTATCTTTGTTGGGTTAACTCTGTTACCATTCCACTTACTACCTAAAGAACAGCTGACAAGGCGTCTGAAATTTAGGAAACATCTGAAAAATTTAAAAACTCCTTTTAAAATCTCTTTTAATAAAGGTGATAAAAATTATTTTTAGAAACCAATCCTATTTTCTTAGTCTAAACTTTGCTCTAAATTTTTTCCTTTTTAAAAATAATTTTTTTAAATAGACAGGGTCTCACTATATTGCCTAGCCTGGTCTTGAACTCCTGGACTCAAGCAATCCTTCTGCCTTCGCTTCCCAAAGTTCTGGGATTACAAGCATGAGCCACCATGCCCAACTAATTTTTAATAACTGTAGACAAACGATAGAAAAATGCAAAAACACAAAAAATTTTTCTCAGTAATGTAATGTTTATGCATTGTATCTACCAATGAAATATTATGTAGAAATCAGAAACAAGGAAGCAAGTATATACGGAAACTGCCAAAGTATATTGAATGAATAGCAAGAATATATAGAAAAGAACAGAGTGAGGCCGGGCACTGTGGCTCATGCCTGTAATCCCAGCACTTTGGGAGGCTGAGGCAGGTGGATCAATTGAGGTCAAGAGTTTGAGACCAGCTTGGCCAACATGGTGAAACCCCATCTCCACTAAAAACACAAAAATTAGCCAGGTGTGGTGGAGGGCGCTGATAATCCCAGTTACTCGGGAGGCTGAGGCAGGAGAATTACTTGAACCTGGGAGGTGGAGGCTGCAGTGAGCTGAGATCCTGATGTTGCACCAGCCTGGATGACAGAGTGAGACTCTGTCTCAGAAGAAAAAGAAAGAAAAGAACAGGGTATATAAAGTCCTGCTTGTTTGTTAAACCGTAAGTCTCTACCAATTTTAATTCACACTTCTTTAAATACCACAGTGGCTAAGCATCTTCACGTTTGGGAATTTGTATTTTTTTTAGCCCGTACGTTGCCTCTTCTTGTCTTTTACCCTTATTTTTTTTTTCTTCCTCTGAGACTGGGTCTCATTCTGTTGCCCAGGCTAGAGTGCAGTGGCATAATTAGGGCTTACTGCAGCCTCGACCTTCTGAGCTCAAGCAATCCTCATGACTTGGCCTCCTGAGTAGCTGGGACTACAGGCGTGGGCCACCATGCCCAGCTTAATTAATTAATTAATTAATGAGATGGAGTCTCGCTCTGTTACCCAGGCTGGAGTGCAGTGGCATGATCTTGGCTCACTGCAACCTCTGCCTCCTGGGTTCAACTGATTCTCCTGCCTCAGCCTCCTGAGTAGCTGGGATTATAAGCGCGCACCACCACGCCCGGCTAATTTTTATATTTTTAGTAGAGACGGGGTTTCACTATGTTGGTCAGGCTGGTCTGAAACTCCTGACCTCGTGATCTGCCCACCTTGGCCTCCCAAAGTGCTGGGATTACAGGCGTGAGGCACCGCACCGGCCGATTTGTTTTTTATTTTTCTGTAGAGACAGGGTCTCACGATGTTGCCCAGGCTGGTCTCAAGCTTTTGGAATCAAGTGATCCTCCTGCCTTGACCTCCCAAAGTGCTGAGATTATAAGAGTGAGCACTGTTCCTGGCCAATCTATTTCTTTATTTGGTTATAGATGTTTTTCCTGTTGGTTACTGGTTGGTTTATATGTTAAAGAAACTTTCTGTCACATCTTTTTCAAATATTCCTGTCCACCTCTGTTTGTCATCTGTTTTGTGACTTGTTTCAGTATGTGTATATGTGTTTACATTTTTAATCATACATTTTAATGTGGTCAAATTTAGCAATGTTTTCTACACTCTATGGTACTTAGATTTTGGAAAATATTTACTCAAGCCTTCTCCATCACAAAATTAAAATATTCTTCCAAGTTTTGTCTTATTGCTTTTATTTTACATTTTAATCCTTAATCTCTCTGGATTAAGCTTTAGTATTCTTTTTCTAAATGGCTAACCAAACATTCCAAAACAATCTTTGTCCTTAATGGTATAAAATGCCTGACTAAAATGATAAAATTAATAATCATTAATAGTTTATTGCTTAGCATTAAAAACTAAAGGTAATCTTCTGACATAATTTTAAATTAAGAAATTACAACAGGCCGGGCACGGTGGCTCACACCTGTAATCCTAGCACTTTGGGAGGCCAAGGTGAGTGGATCACCTGAGGTCAGGAGTTCAAGACCAGCCTGGCCATCATGGTGAAACCCCATCTTAAAAAAAGAAAAAGAAAAAGAAATTACAATATTTAAAAGACAAAAACTAGGCTGAGCCAGGTGGCTCACACCTGTAATCCCAGCACTATGGGATCCTAAGTAGCTGAGATTATAGGCACACACTATTGCATGTGGTTAATTTTTGTATTTCGTGTAGAGAAGGGGTTTCTCCACATTGGCCAGGCTGGTCTCGAACTCCTGACCTCAAGTGATCCATTGGTCTCGGTCTCCCAATGTGCTGAGATTATAGGTGTGAGCCACCACACCTGGCCATCTTTATTTATTAATTTATTAATTTTTAGAGACAAGGCCTTGTTGTGTTGCCCAGGCTGGAGTGCAGTGGCATGATCATGGCTCACTGTAGCCTCGAACTTCTGGTCCTCCCGCCTTGGCCTCCCAAAGCATTAGGATTATAGGCATGAGCCACCACTTGCAGCTCCTGCCTCCATCTTAAAGATTGACAATGACATCTACATCAAGAAAATCCTAAGCAAAGTTTTCTCAAAGTGTATTATCTTTTCAGTTTGAGGGATCATTTCATGTTGCGTGTTAGTGGACTGCTGAGGAGAAACTATGAAATGAAAACAAAAAACTAAAATTGAGCAGAATTAGAAATGGGTATTTAGAAAAGAAAGAATACCCTCAAGAGAATTATAAGGAACAAAGTGCCCTTCTCCATCCTCCATCACTCCAGTGAACTGAAAGGGTAAATGGGGGAAGGTCTGAGTGTATTTCCATATATACTCATGTATGTATCTGAATAGAATCCAAAACAAAACAAAATAAGACAAAACAAATAAAAAACCATATAGTTTGCATTTTAAACTTGAGGCAAAACATACATTTTCAATAGTTAATCCTCATTTCTTGAATAAATGATATTCCTTCTCTTGCTCCATAAAATAGTAATGATATAAACCTAAATGATATTCACAATTTTTACTTTCATGTTACCATTAATATCAAGGGATTTGTAAGACTTTCTAAATTGAGGCAAGAATATGTAATAACACTTATCTTCCTAGCTTTATAGAAAGATTTTTGATATAGTTAATGATCTAAAGAAGTCATATTAATTGGGCAAGTTACTGAAAAAAATCGTATTATTAACTGCCTTTATGGCAGAAAAAGTAAGAACATTATATTATTTACTTAAAAGGTCTCAAAGCAAAAATCCAAGGACCTTATAAAAACAAATGAAAGAGCTAGGTGCGGTAGCTCACGCCTGTAATCCCAGCACTTTAAGACACTGAGGTGGGCAGATGACTTGAGGTGAGGAGTTTGAGACTGGCCTGGCCAACATGATGAAACCCAGACTGTACCAAAAAATAGAAAAATTAGCTGAGTGTGGTGGTACATGCCTGTAGTCCCAGCTACTTAGGAGGCTGAGGTAGAGAATCACTTGAACCCAGGAGGTGCAGGTTGTAGTGAGCCAGGATCGTGCCACTGCACTCCACCTCAGGCAACAGAGCAAGACTCTCTCTCAAAAAAAAAGAGCAAGTTGGGTTAAAGAAAAGTGATCTGGGTCAGGCACAGTGGCATGCCTGTAATCCCATCACTTTGGGAGACAGAGGTCATCAGATCACTTGAGCCCAAAAGTTTGAGACAGCCTGGGCAACATAGTGAGACCTTGTTTCTACAATAAATAAGCCAGGCATGGTGGTGCATTCTTATAGTCCCAGCTACCTGGGAGGCTGAGGCGAGAGAATCGCTTGAGCCCAGGAGGTCGAGGCTGTAGTGAGCTGTGATTGCAGCACTGCATCCAGCTGGGTGACAAAGCAAGATCCTCTTTCAAAAAGAAAAAGAAAAAAAAGAAAGAAAAAGAAGAGAAAGAGAAAGGAAAGGAAAAGAAAAAAGCAATCCAACCTGGAAAAGTATCTAAAAAAGGAAAGAAAGCACAGTAAAAGCAAGAAGTAATGAGGTTCCTTCTAAAGTAGAGACAAGAATTCCTGGAATTTTTTTGCAGCAGAAATATTAAAATATTTTCTTTGAAAAATTAGCATATGGCTGGGTGTGGTGGCTCACACCTGTAATCTCAGCATTTCTGGAGGCCAAGGCGGGCAGATCACCTGAGGTAAGGAGGTCGAGATCAGCTTGACCAACATGGAGAAACCGCATCTCTACTACAAATACAAAATTAGTTGGGTGTGGTGCTGCATGCCTGTAATCCCAGCTACTCAGGAGGCTGAGCCAGGAGGATCACCCGAATGCAGGAGGCAGAGGTTGCAGTGAGCCAAGATTGCGCCACTGCACTCCAGTCTGGGAGACAGAGTGATACTCCGTCCCCTCAAAAAAAAAAGAATCAGAGCATGTAGAGCCAAAAAAAAAGAAAAAGAAAAATTAGCATAAATCACTTGAAAGACTGGGTGTTGGGAGGTGGACAAGTAAGAAGGGGTAGAAGAGAGCCGGGCGCGGTGGCTCACGCCTGTAATCCCAGCACTTTGGGAGGCCGAGGCAGGTGGATCACAAGGTCAAGAGATCGAGACCATCCTGGTCAACATGGTGAAACCCCATCTCTACTAAAAATACAAAAATTAGCTAGGCATGGTGGCACGTGCCTGTAGTCCCAGCTACTCGGGAGGCTGAGGCAGGAGAATTGCTTGAACCCAGGAGGCGGAGGTTGAGGTGAGCCGAGATCGCGCCATTGCACTCCAGCCTGGGTAACAAGAGCAAAACTCCGTCTCACAAAAAAAAAAAAAAGAAGGGGTAGAAGAGGAAGAAAAAAAAGTTAAAATTTCACAATTTTCTTTTACCTGTTTTCATGAATCCTGGATGCTCAGCAATGTTTGAACTATTCAACAGCTTCACGGCTTTTCGATAATTACCTCTTAAGTACTCAAAATTGCTTTTAAGAAAGAGAGAGGGTGCAGACTGTAGAGAAAATATAAACATTACTTAAAATTGTTTTCAGATGCCTAATGTAGGATCTTAATTATACTGTTGTACTGACATGTGTTCAAAACCAGAAACGAATTAAGTCACAGTCACAAAACACTATACAGTCTCTAGATTTTTCATTGCTCTTACAATCTAAAAAATTGAAACCTGTCAGAGAGCACGTTGCCTGAAAAAATTAACATAGGTATCTGTATAAGAATATAGTCTGGGCCGGGCGCAGTGGCTCACGCCTGTACTCCCAGCACTTTGGGAGGCCAAGGCGGGTGGATCACAAGGTCAAGAGATCGAGACCATCCTGGTCAACATGGTGAAGCCCCGTCTCTACTAAAAATACAAAAATTAGCTGGGCATGGTGGCATGCGCCTGTAGTCCCAGCTACTCGGGAGGCTGAGGCAGGAGAATTGCTTGAACCCAGGAGGCGGAGGTTGCAGTGAGCCGAGATCGCGCCATTGCACTCCAGCCTGGGTAACAAGAGCGAAACTCTGTCTCAAAAAAAAAAAAAAAAAAGAATATAGTCTGTACCAGCCTGGCCATCACGGTGAAAGTCTGTCTCTACTAAAATACAAAAATTAGCTGGGCGTGGTGACGCATGTCTGTAATCCCAGCTACCTCGGAGGCTGAGGCAGGAAAATCCCTTGAACCCGGG
>PVKV010018661.1:0-23154 GCA_004027835.1 Alouatta palliata
CGAGACCATCCTGGTCAACATGGCGAAACCCCGTCTCTACTAAAAATACAAAAATTAGCTGGGCATGGTGGCACGTGCCTGTAGTCCCAGCTACTCGGGAGGCTGAGGCAGGAGAATTGCTTGAACCCAGGAGGCGGAGGTTGCGGTGAGCCGAGATCGTGCCATTGCACTCCAGCCTGGGTAACAAGAGCGAAACTCCATCTCAAAAAAAAAAAAAGAAAGAAAAGAACATAACCAATCCCACAAAGATCATGCCTCTGGAATAAGGGGTCTTTTTTCAGAGGATGGGGTGGCAATGTCTGGCAGGCAAAAATAATGAGTAAGAGAAAGAAAAACCATGTCAGAGTCAAGACATAATATATTAATACTTCTATATTGTTCAGATGAAAGGGAATCTGTGTGAAGAAGGATAGGTTAGTCAATACTGCAGACATAATTCTCAAAGTTCCATGGTTTCTCATTCACATAACATTCAACATGGGCAGGATGGTTCTCCTCAATATTGTAGCAATGCCATCTAGAACATGAAGTTGCCACAGTAGTGAAATAAAGGGTAGAGGAAAGATAACTAACTCGTAAGTGCCTTGGGCCCAGAAGTGCCACATGTCACTTCTTTGTGGTCTCCTGACTAGAACTAGTCTCACAGCCCAAACCCAGCTGCAAAGGATGCTGGGAGATGTGGGGAGCACATCTGAATTTGGTGAGCACTAACTGTCAAAAGTCATCACTGTGGGTGCAGTGGCTCATGCCTGTAATCCCAGCACTTTGGGAGGCTGAGGTGGGCGGATCACTTGAGTCCAGGAGTTCGAGACCAGCCATCCAACATGGGGAACCCCATCTCTACTAAACATACAAAAATTAGCCAGGTGTGGTGGTGCGTGCCTGCAGTCCCAGCTACTCAGGAAGCTGAGGCAGGAGGATCACCTGAACCCAGGATGCAGAGGTTGTAGTGAGCTGAGATTGCACCAGGCCATTGCACTCCAACCTCTGCCACAGAGAAAGATGCTGTCTCAAAAAAAAAAGGAGAGTTGCTCCATAATCAAATTGTTCACAAGGGACCAAGGGACAGGAATGGTCAGAGGACACTTCAGAGAGAAGGGATAATTTGTTTCATATCTTAGAGGAGATTTCTGGCTTAGATAATTGGAGGGAAGAGGGTAGGCAGTAGAATTTCTTGGTGCTTTTAAAGGACATGAATGGGTTCAATTTAGTCGGGTGGAGATTTGTATAAAAGTGAGATTGGAGAACCAGATTGGGACAAAGATTGCTGAAGGCCTTGAATGTTTAGTTGTGGACAGTAATAAGTAGGAATTGAGGTATGACTGAAAGCTTTTCAGCCACAGACTAATATGAACTAGGTGAAAATGTCAAGAAGATTGATCTAGCAGCAATGTGTAGCTTGGCTTATGTTATTCTATGCACAGTCTAATGGCGAGCACCCTGTTGACCTTAAAACATTCTTTAGAGGACTTCCATTTCCGGTAAAATGGCAGGCTACATAGCCCGAAAAAAAGATCCCATTACAGAACCCCTCAGATACAAGGAGACACAAATCCAGATGGCACTGGAGGTTCATTTCTCTCCCACGCTTAGCAAGAAGCTGCCTCAGCAGGTCTGTGTTTGCTCAACAGAAGAACAGCTTTGTTGGTGGCTGAGCTCCAAAGGCTCTTCCTTTAGAACAAACTAGTTTCATTGACCAGGAAGCTCCTATTGTTATAGCCTAATTTCTCAGTTAGAGGTACCTTGTACAAGCACACTGATCCACAGGACGGCAAGATGATGTGGGACCCATGTACTCTGCTGTTCTGCCTATAAGTTTCCCAATAAATTTCACCTTACATTTACACCACCTGGTGGTGTACTAGTGGTGTGCATATCTGTGTCCTTTACATGGCAAGATAAACATGTTTTTGTTTTTATATTTTCAGACATAGGGTCTTGCTCTGTCACCCAGGCTGGAGTGCAGTAGAACAATCATGGCTCACTGCAGCCTCAAATTCCTGGGTTCAAACAATCCTCCTGCCACAGCCTCCCAAGTAGCTGGGACTACAGGTGTGAGCCACCATGCCTGGCTAATTTTTTAATTTAAAAAAATTTTTATAGAGATGGGGGTCTCACTATTTTGCCCAGGCTGGTCTTGAACTCCTGGCCTCAAGTGATCCTCATACCTCAGCTTCTCAAAGTTCTGGGATTACAGGTATGAGCCACTGTTCTTGCCTCATCTTTTAAAACATATGTTCAAACTGGTAACAAACTCAGAGGCCAAAAGTTGAATGCCACAAACTGGGAGAAGATATTTACAACCAACAAATAATTCATATCCAGAATATGTGAACAATTCTTAAAAACTAGTAAGAAGACACACAATCTAAGGGGAGAAATGGACAAAAGATAAGAATAGGCAATTCACAGAAGAAAAAACACATGGAATACATAATAATTTCATTAGTAAATCGGGGAAACAAAATTAAAACCACATCATTTTATATTTTATACTGATTGAAAATTTAAAGTCTGGGAGTTTTCTGTACAAACTACACCTCAAGGTAACCAAGTAACTGATAATGAAAAATTTCTCTTCAGAAAAATAGTTTATAAAAAAAGGAATGATAGAATCTCACAATTTTGTAATCTCTGAATGAAATAATGAACTAAGCAGTAATTATCAATAATTGCTGCCTTAACACACAAAACAAACATAACAAAAGGTTATGTGCCTCCTAATGGAAGAATACACCACCACTTAAAAAATGTTCTTACTGGAAATTTGATCAACCCTTTGGATGTAACAAATACATTGCAGGAAATACAGGGAACAGAGGAACATGTTAAACAGCACCATGTGACTGCATTCAACAAAACCCAGACTGGGAAATTGCAGAACACACCACCTGGTTTGTTCACCAAATAAATTGCAAAAAAGGGGACAAGGATGGGTTTTATTTGAAACCTGATTTGAGTGACAATAAAACAAGCAAACAAATATTTTAAAATGTGATGATTTGAAATAGATCATTTAATGGATATTTCATGATATTAAGAGAATTATTATAATATTTTAGGCGTGATAGTGGTATTGTTCTTATGTTTTTAAAGAGTACCACAAAGGAACCTTCTGGAGGAGCTGGAAATAGTCTAGATCTTGACTGGGGTGGTAGTTTCACAGCTGTGTATATGTAAAAAAAAAAATCACCATTCACTAAGTTGTACTCTTAAGACTGGTGTACAGGGTAGGGCGTTGGTGGCTCATGCCTGTAATCTCAGCACTCTGGGAGGCTGAGGTGGGCGGATCACTTGAGATCAGGAGTTCAAGACCAGCCTGGCCAACATGGTGAAACCCTGTCTCTACTCAAAGTACAAAAATTAGCTGGGTGGTGGTGGCACAGGCCTGTAATCCCAGCTACTCAGGAGGCTGAGGCAGGAGAATCACTTGCGCCTGGGAGGTGGAGGTTGCGGTCAGCTGAGATAGTGCCACTGCATTCCAGACTGGGTGACACAGAGAGACCCTGTCTCAAAAAAAAAAAAAAAGATTTGCGTACTGTACTGTATATCTTCCCTCAAATTTTAAAAGGCAGAGTCTTTATTTTTTAGGGATACATTAGGAAATGTTTACAGATGAAGGAATCTCAGATGTCTGAGATTAGCTTTCAAATATTCCAAAATAGCTCTTGGTAGACTGGCCATAAGTTGGTAAATGTTGAAGCCAAGGAATAGTTTATGATTCTTGTACATTTGTGAAATTTTCCATAATAAAAGTTTTTTTAAAAAGTCTGTCAAGATAATGTTGCTAAGGATAGAACAATGGAAACACTCATAAACTGCTGGTGACAATGTCAGTTGTATATTGAACGACAATTTCATATTCCCTAATAAAACTTAAGATGGGTGCTATAACTCCGCAATTTCTCTGAGGTTATAACCTACCTGAATACTAGCAGGTGTGTTTAGACATGTCTACATGTAAAACACTTCAGACATGGTCTATAATAAACCACAAGAAAAAGAGAAGGTGCTATACTCTGAATATGTCCTCACAAATTCATGTTTTGGAAACTTAATACTCAATGCCACAGTGCTGGGAGGTGGGGTCTTTTGAGAGAGATGTGGGTCATGTGGGTTCTGCCATCATGAATAGATTGAAGCCATTAAGAAAGGAATTGATGGTGGGAGGTTAGCCATTTCCACCCTTCTCTCCTTCCTTCAACCATGTGAAGACCCAGTGTTCCTCCTTCCGGAAAATGCAGCATCAAGGTACCATCTTGGAAGCAGAAGGCAGCTCTCACCAGACAAGGATCCTGCTGGCACCTTGAACTAGACTTCACAGCCTCCAGACTGTGAGAAATAAATTTCTGTTCTTTATAAATTACTCAGTCTCAGGTATTTTGTTACAGCCATGGACTAAGACATCTCAAAGATCAATTGACAGAAGAATGAAAAAATAAATTGTGATGTATTCACCCAGTGATACTCTGTGTAGCAATGAATGAGTTGCAGCTATACTTAGCAATGGGGATGAATCTCACAAAATTAATGAGCAAAAGTTTTGCAAGTTGCAGAAAGTTACTACAGTAATACCATTAATTAAAGGTTCAAAATGTGTACAATAAAACAATGCATTTTAGGGATCTGTACATGTAGTTAAACTACAAAGAAGAGCAAACGCATAAGAAGCACAATGATAAACACAGGATGGTATAATTGGGGAGGGGCCGAAAAAGTGCTTCCACGTTTCTGATAATATTCTCCTTCTTAAGCTTCTGATAATATTCTCCTTCTTAAGCTGGGTGATGATACACAAATGTTTATCTTAATATTGTTTTATGCCGTATGCTTTATGCTAAACATATAACATGTCATAAACAACATATATATATATATATATATATATATATATGAAGTCCTGTTATAAGGAAGCACTCTTATCATTGCTTAATCTGGAGTTCCTCAGATCACCAAACTTTTTTTGGTGGCCACAAAGTATCTATTAACATATATATATATATTTTTTTTTTTTTTGAGACAGAGTCTTGCTCTGTCACCAGGCCAGAGTGCAGTGGTGCAATCTCGGCTCACTGCATCCTCCACCTCCTGAGTTCAAGCAATTCTTCCGCCTCAGCCTCCCGAGTAGCTGGGACCACAGGCGCGTGCCACCACGCCTGGCTAATTTTTTTTGTATTTTTAGTAGAGACGGAGTTTCACCACGTTGGCCAGGATGGTCTCGATCTCTTGACCTCGTGACCCACCCAACTTGGCCTCCCAAAGTGCTGGGATTACAGGCTATTAACATATTTTAGAACCAGGCTTCTGAAGAATATAGTTGGGAAAAAATTTATATATATTTATAAATTTATATAGATATATAATTTATTTATATATAATAAAATTTATATATATATATATATATATATAATTTTTTTTTTGAGATGCTGTTTTGCTCTTATTGCCCAGGCTGGAGTGCAATGGCATGATCTCAGCTCACCACAATCTCCGCCTCCAGGGTTCAAGTGATTCTCCTGCCTCAGCCTCCCGAGTAGCTGGGATTACAGTCTGGCTAATTTTATATTCTTAGTAGAGACAGGGTTTCTCCATGTTGGTCAGGCTGGTCTTGAACTCCTGACCTCAGGTGATTCACCTGCCTCGGCCTCCCACAGTGCTGGGATTACAGGCGTGAGTCACTGCACCCGGCCAGAAATATTTTATAATAAAATTTTGTTGTTGTTGTCTTTGAGATAGGGTCTCACTCTGTCACCCAGGTTGGAGTACAGTGGCATGATCATGGCTTACTGCAGCCTCGATCTCCCAGGCTCAAGTGATCCTGCCACCTCAGCTTCTTGAGTAGCTGGGACTACAGGCGTATGCCATCACGCCTGGCTAATTTTTGTACTTTTTGTAGAGACAGGGCTTTACCATGTAGCCCAGGCTGGTCTCAAACTCCTGAGCTCAAGTGATCCTCCCATTTTGTCCTCCCAAAGTGCTGGGGTTAGAGGGATGAGCCGCTACACCCAACCAATAAAATTACTTTTAAAAGCCACTTCCTATTGTTTTCCAGCAGCCTTAGTACCTGGCTCATAGGTGACGATGTGGTATGATGCAAAAACACTGGCCCATCAGGAATTTGGGAAAGCTGGGTTTTAAACCCAACTGTAGCACTAAGTAGTCCTGTAACTTGGCACAAATCACTTAACTCGCTTAATACAAGTTCCCTTATCTAGAAAATGAGCAAATCCACATTTCCCAACTATGTTCTTCAGAAGCGTAGTTCTAAAATATGTTAATACTTTGTGGCCACCAAAAAAAGTCTGGTGGTCTGAGGAACTCCAGATTAAGCAATGATAAGTGTGTTTCCTTATAACAGGACTTCTCAGAGCCTTGAATATACAACTGTGAGTTGTGAATCTCTAAGAGAGGAATATAGAATTTTCAAAAGTTAGTTTGCACCACAGAATCATGTGTATCTCTCTCTCTCTCTCTCTCTCTCTCTCTCTCTGTGTGTGTGTGTGTGTGTGTGTGTGTGTGTGTGTTGTGTTTTGTTTTTTGACACAGAGTCTTGCTGTGTTGTCCAGGCTGGAGTTCAGTGGTCTGATCTCGGCTCATTACAACCTCTGCCTCTGGGATTCAAGCAATTCTTGTGCCTCAGCCTCCTAAGTAGCTGGGATTACAGGCGCCCTCCACAATGCCCAGCCAAATTTTGTAATTTTAGTAGAGATGGGGTATCACGCTGTTGGCCAGGCTGGTCTCGAACTCCTGACCTCAGGTGATCTGCTTGCCTCAGCCTCCCAAAGTGTTGGGATTACAGGCGTGAGCCACCACAACTGGCCTACAACAGCTTTTAAAGAACATGGTTTGAGAAATCCAGGAGATGCTGCTTTGTAAGGTCTTATTCAACGTAAACCTACAATTCTCAGATAACTCTGACTGCAGAATATATGATGAATTTTTGAGACAGAGATGGGAAGCTCTGATACCATAAGGAGATCATTTGGATGGTTTAGGCATGAGAGCATAATGACTTCATAACAATGGTAGCGATGGGGATGGAAAGGAAGAGGCATAGCCAAGAACCATCACTAAGGGACAGTGAAGCAGGGCTGAGCACAAGGCCATCTCCTGCCAGGCTAAACTCTGAACACTGATGCTTGTCAAGTCAAACCATAGCGTTTGATTCCCTGTTGCACAGTCAGTTGCACTAAATTTAACTGTGGTTTTGCAACAGGGAGACTCTTTTCAGAATATGAAGTCCTCTCAGAGCTCATTAAGTCCAATTCTTGCATTGGCATGTGAACTGCTGTGTTCCAGAGTGTAAGTGACTTCCCCAAGGTCACATAGTGTCTTGTGTCAAGAGCAGAACAGCTCAGGCCTCTTGATTCCTGGCCCAGCCACTGAACCACAATACCCTGACATGCAAATCTGTGAGTGAAGTATGAGCACTTCACCAAGGACTCAGCCTAGCTTTTATTCACTTCAGTTTCAATAATAATCTGTGCCATTTAGCACCTATAAAGTAAGGTGGGTATTATGAATTCAAATGTTTCAAACTAAAAGAGGACAATGGCTGCTTTAACCCTAGATAGCCATCTCTATCTGCCATTAGTAACAACAATCTGAGAATTTGGATAAATTATGGAAAATCTGCAACAACTACCACTAGTACTAAACAATAACACTCAAAGTGGTGAAGTGCTGATACCAGTAGACTGTTACAGTAATATTTATATACTGTAACACCCAGAGAAACTACTGCAAAAACTATACAAAGAGATACATTAAAAAACAAACGACCGGGCACGGTGCCTCATGTCTGTAATCCCAGCACTTTGGGAGGCCAAGGTGGGCGTATCACAAGGTCAGGAGTTTGAGACCAGCATGGCTAATATGGTGAAACCCTGTCTCTACTAAAAATACAAAAATTAGCCAGACGTGGTGTGTGCCTGCAATCCTAGCTACTTGGGAGGCTGAAGCAGGAGAATCGCTTGAACCCAGGAGGCAGAGATTGCAATGAACTGAGATTGTGCCATTGCACACCAGCCTGGGCAATAGAGTAAGACTCTGTCTCAAAAAAAAAAAAGAAAGAAAAATAAAAAGATTCATGTGAAAGCAAATGGAAACACACAATACTTCGCAAATTAAAACACTAGTTAAAAAAAAAAATAGCAGCAAAACAACAAAAATACATTATACATAACACAAGAGGGAATTCTAAAAAATGTTCAAGTAACTTGCAGGAAGGCAAGAAGAGAGAACCAGAGGAATGAGAACCACAGGAAAAAAATAGAAAAACAACAATAAAGTAGCAAACTGAAGCACTAACATATCAATAAGTACCTTAAATGTAATGGTCGGACTGTACCCATTAAAAGACAGAGATTGGGCCGGGCGTGGCCGCTCACGCGTGTAATCCCAGCACTTTGGGAGGTTGAGGCAGGTGGATCACCTGAAGTCAGGAGTTCAAGACCAGCCTGGCCAACATGGTGAAACCCCATCTTTATTAAAAATACAAAAAATTATCCGGGCTTGGGAGTGGACACCTGTAATCCCAGGTACTAAGGAGGCTGAGGCAGGAGAATTGCTTGAACCCAGGAGGCGGAGGTTGCAGTGAGCCGAGATTGTGCCATTGCACTCCAGCCTAGGCAACAAAAACAAAACTCCATCTCAGAAAAAAACAAAGACAAAAACAAAAACAAAAAATAAACATCTGGGCTCAGTGGCTCACGCCTGTAATCCCAGCACTTTGGGAGGCCTAGGTGGGCAGATTGCCTGAGGTCAGGAGTTCAAGACCAGCCTGACCAACATGGTGAAATCCCATCTCTACTAAAAATACAAAAATCAGCTAGGTGTGGTAGCACTCACCTGTAATCCCAGCTTCTCAGGAGGCTGAGGCAGGAGAATCACTTGAACCCAGGAGGCAGAGGTTGCAGTGAGCTGAGATTGTGCCGCTGCACCCCAGCCTGGGTGACAGAACGTGGTGGCTCACACCTGTAATCCCAGAACTTTAGGAGGCTGGGATTATAGCCTCTGTCTCAAAAAACAAACAAACAAACAAACACCAAAAACAAACAAATCTCACACAAAAAAACCCAAAAGACAGAGGTTGGCCAAACAGATTAACAAGCATGACACAACTATACGCTGCTTAAAAGAAACTCACTTCAAATTCAACAATACAAATAAATCAAAAGTAAAAAGACAGAAAAAGCTGTATCATGCCAACATTAGCCAAAAAAAGCAGGAGTGGTTCCATTATCTGACAACATAGACTTCAGACAAAAGAAATTTCCTGAGACATTACATAAAGGATCAATCCCCAAGGAAGGCATAACTCTCCTAAATGTTTACGAACCAAACAAGAGAGTCTTAAAATACATGAAGCAAAAACTGGTAGAGCTGAAAGGAGAAACAGATAAATGCATAATTATAGTTAGGCACTTCAGTAATGCCCTGTCAGCAATCAGGCTGGTGGAAAATCAGCAGGAATACAGAAGACCTGAACAACACAATCAAGAGGATTGAACTGACATCTTTAGGGCACTTCACCCAACAACAATAGAATACACGCTTTTTTTCAAATACCCATGGAAAATTCCCCAAGATATATCACATTCTGGGCCATAAAACAAACCTCAATAAATTGAAAAGAACTGAAATAATACAGATTGTATTCTCTGGCAATAAAGGAATCAAACTATAAATCAATAAAAGAAAAATGACAGGAAAATCTCTAAACATATGGAAATTAAACAATACACTTTTAAATAATCCATGGGTCAAAGATGAAGACTGAAAGGAACTAAAAAATACATAGAACTGAACACAAGTGAAAACAGAATGTATCAAAATATGTACATGTGGCTGATGCAGTGCTGAGAGGCAAATTCATAGCACTAAATGCTCCTGTTAGAAATGAGGAAAGGCCTCAGATCAATAACCAAAGTTTCTACCTCAAGAAACTAGATAAAGGAGAGCCAAATAAACCCAAAGCAAGCAAAAAGAAGGAGCTAGGAAACATAAAGAAATGAGCAGAAATCAGTAAAACTAAAAACAGAAAAACAATAGAGAAAATCAATGAAACAAAAGCTAGTTTTCTGAAATAACAAAGATTAATAAAACTTTATCTAACTGATTAAAAATAAAAAGAGAGGCCGGGCGCGGTGGCTCACGCCTGTAATCCCAGCACTTTGGGAGGCCGAGGCGGGTGGATCATGAGGTCAAGAGATCGAGACCATCCTGGTCAACATGGTGAAACCCCGTCTCTACTAAAAATACAAAAAATTAGCTGGGCATGGTGGCACGTGCCTGTAGTCCCAGCTACTTGGGAGGCTGAGACAGGAGAATTGCTTGAACCCAGGAGGCGGAGGTTGCGGTGAGCCGAGATCGCGCCATTGCACTCCAGCCTGGGTAACGAGCGAAACTCCGTCTCAAAAAATAAAAAAATAAAAAGAGAGAAAACATAAATCACCAATTTCAGGAATGAAGTGAAAGAAGATATTACTACAGATCCAACAGCCGTTAAAAAGATAATAAGGCAATACTGTGAACTTGACTCTTGTAAAAGTGATAACTTAGAAGCTACGGACCATTTTCTTGAAGATCATAAACTACCAAAACTCAACCAAGATGAAATAGATAATCTGAATGGCCATAACCATTACATAAATTTAATTTGTAATTAAAAAGCTCTCCCATAGCACTCTCAAAAACCCAAAAGCAGGCCGGGCCCTGTGGCTCATGCCTGTAATCCTAGCACTTTGGGAGGCCGAGGCGGACGGATCACGAGGTCAAGAGATCGAGATCTTCCTAGCCAACATGGTGAAACCCTGTCTCAAAAAAAAAAAAAAAAAGCTCCTGATGTCCAAGCTAGAACACTCTGAACAACAAAATAAAGTGGTATTGAATTGAATTGAATTGAAGTGTGGGCTACACAGAGTGACTTCTTTTCAAAGAGTATGGAAGTGGGGAGGAGGGAGAGTAAACTTGCAGTGGAGAAACTTGATAAACATTACCTTGCCAGGTCATCAAGGTCAAAATCAAGAGTGATAAATCATGTTGACAGTATGTATCTTTTTTTTTTGAGATGGAGTCTCGCTCCGTCACCCAGGCTGGAGTGCAATGGCATGATCTTGGCTCACTGCAACCTCTGCCTCCTGGGTTCTAGTGATTCTCCTGCTTCAGCCTCATAGGTAGTTGGGGTTACAGGCACCTACCACCATGCCTGGCTAACTTTTATATTTTTTAGTAGAGATAGGGTCTTACCATGTTGGCCAGACTGGTCTCGAACTCCTGACCTCAGGTGATCTACCCCCCCTTAGCCTCCCAAAGTGCTGAGATTCCAGGTGTGAGCCACTGTGCCCAGCTGATAGTATATATCTTTGATATGATGTGATGAAAATGTTGCTTTCTCTCTGTGGTCTTCCTCCCTGAAACTTACTACCTTACTCTCAAATCAGAAAAACATCAGAAAAATTCTAATGGAGAGAAATTCTAAAAAATACCTTATCAGTACTTCTTAAAATTATTAAGCTTATCAAAAGCAAGGATGCTTAGCAGATGCTGGGGCTGCCCAGAGCCCTCTGCCACCAGTCATGGTCAACCCCACCATGTTCTTTGACATCGCCATTGACAGCAAGACCTTGGGCTGCGTCTGCTTTGAGTTGTTTGCAAAGTTCCAAAGACAGCAGAAAACATTCATGGTCTGAGCACTGAAGAGAAATAATTTGGTTAGAAGGGTTTCTGCTTTTGCAGAATTATTCCAGGGTTTATGTGTCAGGGTGGTGATTTCACTTGCCACAAGACTGGTGGCAAGTCTGTCTACAAGAAGAAATTTGATGATGATAACTTCATCCTGAAGCATATGTGTTCTGGCATCTTGTCCATGGCAAATACTGGACCCAACACAAATGGTTCTCAGCTTTTCATCTGCACTGCAAGATTGACTGGTTGGATGGCAAGCATGTGGACTTTGGCAAGGTGAAAGAAGGCATGAATATCATGGAAGCCATGGAATGCTTTGGGTCCAGGAATGGCAGGACCAGCAAGAAGATCACCATTGCTGACTGTGGACCATTCTAATAAATTTGACTTGTGTTTTATCTTAACTACCAGACCATTCCTTCCGTAGCTCAGGAGAGCACCCCACCACCCCTTTTGCTCGCGGCTTTCTATAATCTTTGTGCTCTTGCTGCAGTTCTTTGGGTTCTATATTTTCCTTATTCCCTTTTACATCTAGCTGAATTGCAGAGTTAAGATCATGAAATAAAAACGAAATCAAAGGGCCGGGCGTGGTGGCTCATGCCTGTAATCCCAGCACTTCGGGAGCCTGAGGCGGGCAGATCTCTTGAGGTCAGGGGTTTGAGATGAGCCTGGCCAACTTGGTGAAACCCTGTCTCTTCTAAAAATATAAAAATTAGCTGGGCATGGTGGTGGGTGCTTGTAATCCCAGCTACTTGGGAAGCTGAGGTAGGAAAAGAATAATCACTTGAACCTGGGAGGCAAGCAGAGATTGCAATAAGCTGAGATCATGCCACTGCACTCCAGCCTGCGCAATAGAGTGAGACTGTTTCTCAAAACAAAACAAAACAAAACAAAACAAAACAAAACAAAACAAAACAAAACAAAACATAACAAAACAAAACAAAACAAAACAAAACAAAACAAAACAACAGGCTCACTCCTGTAATCCCAGCACTTTCAGAGGCCAAGGTAGGCAGATTGTATGAGTCCAGGTATTTGAGATCAGCTTGGGCAACATGGAGAAACCTCATCTCTACAAAAAGTACAAAAAAAGTAGCCAGGCATATGCCTGTAGTCCCAGCTATTTGGGAGGCCAAGGTGGGAGGATCAATTGAGCCCAAAAAGTGAAGGTTGTAGTGAGCTAAGAGTGTGCCGCTGCACTCCAGCATGGGTGACAGAGTGAAACTTCATCTTAAAAACAAAAAAGTTTGGTAAAATCCAACATCGATTCATAAAAGAAATCTCAGCAAGTTAGGAATAGAAGGGAAATACCTAAACTTGATAAATAGCATCTGCAAAAACCAAAACCAAACTCTAGAGCTAGCATCACTTTTTTTTTTGTTTTTGAGACAGAGTCTTGGTCTGTAGCTCAGGCGGTAGTACAGTGGTGCAATCTCAGCTCACTGCAACCTCCACCTCCCAAGTCCTGGTTCAAGCAGTTCTCCTACCTCAGCCTCCCAAGTAGCTGGGATTACAGGCATGAGCCACCACGTCCAGCTAGTTTTTGTATTTTTTAGTAGAGACGGGGTTTCATCATGTTGGCCAGTCTGGTCTTGAACTCCTGACCTTGTGATCTGCCCACCTTGGCCTCCCAAAGTGCTGGGATTATAGGCGTGAGCCACCGTGCCTGGCCGTGAGCTAGCATCATATTTAATGATGAAAGAATTAATGTTTTTCCACCAAGATCATGACAGAAAGGCAAGGAAGTCTGATTTCACCACTTCAACATGGTCCTGGAAGTTACTGCACTAGGCAAGAAAAAGAAATGAAAGTATACAGATTAGAGGAGGAAATAAAACTATCTCTGTTTGCAGATAATATGATTGCCTGTGTAGAAAATCCCAAGAAGTCTACAAAGAATCTCTTTTATTTTTTTTTGAGACAGAGTTTCACTCTTATTACCCAGGCTGGAGTGCAATGGCACGATCTCGGCTCACTGCAACCTCCGCCTCCTGGGTTCAAGCAAATCTCCTGCCTCAGCCTCCCGAGTAGCTGGGACTACAGGCATGCGCCACCATGCCCAGCTAATTTTTTTGTATTTTTAGTAGAGACGGGGTTTCACCGTGTTGACCAGGATGGTCTCGATCTCTTGACCTCGTGATCCACCCACCTCGGCCTCCCAAAGTGCTGGAATTACAGGCGTGAGCCACCGGAAAGAATCTCTTAGAACTAACAAATGAGTTTAGTGAGGATTCAGAATATAAAATGAACACACAAAAAGCCTTTTGCATTTCCATATGACATTCAGACAAAATGAAATATTTAGATAGATTTCTTTTTTTTTTTTTGAGATGAAGTCTTGCTCTGTCACCTAGGCTGGTGCAATGGTGCAGTCTCGGCTCACTGCGACCTCTGCCTCCTGGGTTCAAGCGATTCTTCTGCTTCAGCTTCCCGCGCAGCTCGGATTACAGGTGCACGCCACCATGCCCAGCTAACTTTATTTTATTTTATTTTATTTTGGTATTTTAGTAGAGATGGGGTTTCACCACGTTGGCCAGCATGGTCTGAATCTCTTGACCTTGTGATCCACCTGCCTCGACCTCCCAAAGTGCTGGGATTACAGGCATGAGCCACCATGCTTGGCCTTTTTTTTTGAGACAGGGTCTCGCTCTATTGCCCAAGATCATTGTTCACTGCAGGCTTGACCTCTTGAGCTCAGGCAGTCTTCTCACCTTAGACCTGGGACTACAGATGTGGGTCACCAGGACTGGCTAAGTTCTCTACATGTTTTTTTTTGTAGAGATGGGGTTTTGCCATGTTGCCCAGGCTGGTCTTGAACCCCTGGGCTCTCAAGTAACCCACCCACCTCGGCCTCCCAAAGTGGTAGGATTATATGTATGAGCCACTGCACTTGGCCTAGATATATTTCTAAATATATTTTATTTAATATATGTGCTGAAAATTACAAAATCCTGATGAAATAAAGGAAACCGAAATTAATGGAGACACCTACTATGGTTATAGATTGGAAGATTCAACATAATAAAGGTATTCTTCCAAATTAATCTACAGATTTAATACAATTTCTATTACAACCCCAGAAAGTGTTTCTATATACATGGACAAACTTATTCTGAAATTTATATGGAAAGGAATGGACTCTGGAATAGCCAAAATCGTCTTGATAAATCATAAATTGAGAAGAATCACTCTATCCAATATTAAGGTTTACTATACGGCTATCACAATTAAGACAGTATAGTATTGGCAGAACGACAGACACACAGATGAGTGGAACAGAGTAAAGATTCCAGAAACAGACTCACTGAAATATGGTTAATTGATTTTTGACAAAAAGGATAACCTTTTCAAGAAATGGTACTGGACAACCATAGGCAAATTGGACAACCACAGGCAAAAACATAAACCATGACCTAAACATTACACCTTAAATGAAAATTAATTTAAAATGGATCATACCTTTCTCTCTCTCTCCCTCCCTTCCTTTTTCTTTTCTTTCTTTTCTTCTTTCCTTCCTTTTTTCTTTTCTTTTTCTCCCTTCCTTTCTTCCTTTCTTTCCTTTTCCCTCCCTCCCTCCCTTCCTTCCTTCTTTCCTTCTTTCTTTTCTTTTTTTTTTTTTTGGTCTCACTCTGGTGCTCAGGATGGAGTCCAGTGCTGTGATCTAGGTTTACTGCAACCTCTGCCTACTGGGCTCAAGTGAACCTCACACCTCAGCCTCCCAAGCAGCTGGGACTACAGGTGCATTCCACCATGCCCAGCTAACTTTGTTTTTTTTTTTTTTTTTTTTTTGCAGAAACAGGATTTTGCCATCTTGCCCAGCCTGGTCTTGAACTCCTGGGTTGAAGTGATCTGCCTGCCTTGGCCTCCCACAGTGCTGGGGTTACAGGGATGAGTCACTGAGCCTGGCCTCATCACTATAGTTTTTCAAAACATTCCCTTTGGGAGAAACTGGGAAAAATGTAAGGATCTTTCTATGATCTCTTACCACTGTATGTACATCTACAATTATCTGAATAGAAATTGTAATTAAAAATGTGTCACCCTGGCCAGGCCTGGTAGCTCATGCCTGTAATCTCAGCAATTTGGGAGGCTGAGGCAGATGGATCACCCAAGGTCAGGAGTTCGAGACCATCCTGGCCAACATGGTGAAACACCATCTCTACAAAAAGTACAGAATAACTGGGCATGGTAGTGTGTACCTGTAATCCCAACTAATTGGGAAGCTGAGGCAGGAGAATTGCTTGAACCTAGGAGCTGGAGGTTGCAGTGAACCAAGATCACACCACTGCACTCCAGCCTGGGTGACAGAGCAAGACTCCATCTCAAAAAAAAAAAGTGTAAATACCTACATGTCATGCTCAATAGTGACAGAGATAGTTCTGCAATAGCTTAGACAGTATTCAAAGGAGGAGAAAGGAATTTGGAGAAGGTGATTAAGAAAAACAAGAAAGGTGGCCAGTGCAGTGGCTCATACCTATAATCCCAGGACATTAGGAGGCTGAGGAGGGAGGATTGCTTGAGGCCAAGAGGTGGAGACCAGCCTGGGCAACATAGCAAGACCCCATCTCTACAAAAAATAAAAATAAAAAACTCAGCTTTTTGCAATAGCTTATTGTTTTGTAATAGCTTAGAAGAGTAAATGATAGTATTTAAAAGGAGGAGAAAGGAATTTGGAGAAGGTGATTAAGAAAAATCCCACTGGTCTCAGTAGGTGGTGCCTGTAATCCCAGCACTCTGGGAGGCCAAGGGAGGTAGATCACGTGAGGCCAGGAGTTCAAGACCAGCCTGGCCAATATGGCGAAACCCCATCTCTACTGAAAATACAAAAGAATTAGCCAGTATGGTGGCAGATGCCTATAATCCCACCTACTTAGGAGGCTGAGGCAGGAGAATTACTTGAACCCAGAAGGTGGAGGTTGCAGTGAGCTGAGATCACACCACTGCACTCCAACCTGAGTGACAGGGTGAGACTCCATCTCAAAAACAAACAAATAAACAAACAAATAAAAAAAAAAGAAAACAAGGAAGGTGGCCAGTGCAGTGGCTCATGCCTGTAATCTCAGGACATTGGGAGGCTGAGGAGGGAGGATCAATTGAGGCCTGGAGTTGGAGACCAGCCTGAGCAACATAGCAAGATACCATCTCTACAAAAAAAATTAAAATAAAAAACGTAGCCAGACATGGTGGTACATGCCTGTAGCTCCAGCTACTTAGGAGGTTGAGGCAGGAGGATTGCTTGCGCCCAGGAGTTGGAGGCTGCAGTGAGCTATGATTGTACCAATGCACTCCAGCCTGGGCAACAGAGCAAGACCCCATCTCAAAAAAAGATAAAAAGAAAAAAGAATAAAAAGCAAAACGGGGAAGGGAGAAGCTATGAACAATGCCTGACAAGGCAGCTCTGAAGTTTAGAAGTAGAGATGACATACTAAGCAGCTAAAAGTACTAAAATTCCCCTTTGTATGTTGTCTACATTCAATTTCTGACCATTAGAGAAGCTGGTCTAGTATACAGGTTTGCTGCTCTAAATGCACTGGATCAAATTTGACGGAATTCTTCATCTGATGATAAATATATCTCATTCCCTGGAACTTTCGGGAAGAACTCAAGCAGTTTTAAACATTTCTGACAATGATTAATTTTTTCCCCCTGTGATCAAGGTCGGTGGAAAAATGATTAATTGACTTTTGATTTGTCATGTGAAATCCTGTAATTTTAGGTTTTGCTTCTCCCTTGATTTTGCGCTTCCCGACGTTCAATGGTTTACCTTGAAAATTGTCCAGTGTTTCATAAATGTATCCATATAAGGAGTGATCACAAAGTAATGCCTCCTAATTTTCATCTTTCTTGTTAGCGGTCAGGAACTTGCCAAAAATTATTCTTTGATGTCCCTGAATCTCCTGTTTTGACTTCTGAAATTACACTAAAGACCAATTTTTGGACGCTAATTAGAAATAGCTTTGTATCAAAGTGATTCCTCAGCTGGTCTGTGTCTCATGATCAGCAACCTTTTAAAAAATACATACCGAATACTAGGCCCTATGCCTCGCTTAATAAGAATAATTCATTTCACCGTGTTAGCCCCTCTGCCAGGGAGGTTACTGTTACTATCCTAATCTCATAGATGAAGAAACTGAAGTGTAGAGATAAGTAACTTGCTCACATGCACACATAGTAAGGTGGGGAGCTGGGATTGGAACCAAGGCAATCTGTCTCCAGAATTTATGCTCTTGGCCCCTAAGCCTTTCATACTTCCTGAATCAGAATCTCTAAGGAGTTGGTGTCTGAGAATCTCTTATTTTAGAAAACAAATGAATCTGCGCAGATGATGGATTGCCGGGTTTTGGACCTCTAGGTTAAAAACCATTCTGAAGATGAGGTTGTGATAATGTGTGAGAGACAAGAAAAGAGGTGTAAATGGCCAAGGTGGACACTTACATATGCCAGGAAATGTCACAGCCCTGGGTCACAGCGTCAGTCTTCAGGCTTTCTAGAAGAAACAGACCTTTCTCGGTAGAGTCTTGTAGCCACGGGCTTTCCCCACTCTCTCCAATTTGCTGCACTTTCATCTGTCCATTGCAACTTCAGACCCACTGTGCAAAGACAAAAGTGGCCAAGACCCCTGATGACTCATGGGCACCAACCCTTCCTGGAGCTAGAAAATGAACATTAAAATCTCTCCTCTAAGGCTGGGTGCAGTGGCCCACACCTTTAATCCCAGCACTTTGGGAGGCCTAGGCAGGAAAATTGCTTGAGACCACATAATGAGACCTCGTTTCTACAAAAATGTTAAGGGTGTAGTGGTGTACATCTGTAGTCCCAGCTACTTCGGGGGCTGGGGCAGGAGAATTGCTTGAGCCCAGGAGTTCAAGGCTGCAGTGAGTTACGACTGCATCACTGCACTCCAGCCTGGGCAACAGAGTGAGACTCTCTAAAAAACAAACAGGCCAGGTGTGGTGGCACATGCCTGTAATCCCAGGACTTTGAGAGGCCAAAGAGGGAGGATTACTTGAGCTCAGGAGTTCAAGACCAGCTTGGCCAACATGGTGAAATCCCATCTCTACTAAAAACACAAAAAGCCAGGGGAGGCTGAGGCATGAGAATCGCTTGAACCCCAAAGGTGGAGGTTGCAGAGAGTTGAGACAGTGTCACTGCACTCCAGCCTGGGCAACAGAGCAGGACTCCATTTCAACACACACACACACACACACACGCACGCACGCAAGCAGGATTCCATCTCAAAACACACACACACACACACACACACACCCCTCTTCCACTGCACTCAGAACGGGACTCCAACACACACACACACACACACACACACACACACACACACACACACACACACACACCCCTCTTCCCTAAGTGGAATTCTCTAGCTGGTAATGTTTTTTTCTGGGAACTCTCCCATTTAGGACCCCTCTCCAATCTCCCATGATACTAAGATCATGAGGGTGTTGATTTCATGGGGGTGAAGTTGGATGTTAGAGGAGGTGCTGACCTGGTCTCACTAGGCACCCCTTCCCTGCAGCTCACAGTTGGCAGGGAAGTAGGATCCCCAGCAGCTAGAAACACTCTGCCCAACCTACCTGCTGGGATGCACCTGAGCTGAGGGAGGCGCACCTGCTCAGTGAGAGGCTAACAGCTGCCTTTCAACCCACCTGGTTGTCCTTAAATAGGGACCATCATTGTGGTTAAACATTTTCCACGTATTTTTTTTGTTTCCTTTACAACTGCCCTTCAAGGTAAATATTATTATCCTTACTTTACAGATGAAGAAACCAAGGCTTAGGGAAGATAACTTGCCCCAGGTCACTCTCCGCAGTGGCAGGGATTTAAACTCCAAAGCCCAACCTCTCAACACTGCTGCTGCCTCTTCCAGGAAAGATGCGCCAGTCCAGCTTGATCAACTGGTTAGAGCCCCTGCCCCAAGGCATTAGTTAAGAAGTGTTCACAGAGGTGCTTTGCAATCTTGAAAGTAGAACTGTAAACTTGATTAGCCTTCAAGACTCTAGGGGAAATTCTTAATGGCAGAACCCCAGGCACTGTGATAAATCTACAGGAAAGATCTGTAGGGGCTGGGAAGTCTGTTTATCACAGCCTGAGACTATATGACCTCGGTGCAATATGGGGGTGCGCAAGGAGCCCTTCTCAAAACCCTGCCCCCTAATGAAATCAACTTGGCTCTATCTTGATCCTTTTGGCTACCCAAGGGTCTCATTTCTCACTCTTCTTTCTTCCCATCTACCATTAAACTTTGCCATGTGCCATAAATAGTGTAGAGAGGATTTTTAAAAAAGGTTCTGCATATTTATGTTAATGTATGCCCAATTTAAATAAACACACTGTTTATTATATTGTAAATAACAATGAAACTTATTAATGCATAACGGCTTCATGCTCCCTGGTCTAAAATATAGAATATATTCATTATTAAAAATTAAAATCAATCCATCAAAATCTAATGGCTAAATAAGGATATTAAAAAGTAAGAGGCATTATTTGGACCCATGTAAAATTGTCATGGGATTCATGAAAACAATCGGCAAATTTTGACATAGGACAGAGTCTGAGGTAAGGAAATAAAATCTCTTGCAGATCAAATCACAGATGTGTGTGATGTCCATTTGGTATAAAGCTTCACCTAATTATACCAGAGTCTTAGCTTGATTGAGTCAACAGCTCCCCATCACTCAGCCAGCTTTTTCCCAGGGTCACCTGAGGCACAGGCACCAATCTGAAGACAAAGTGATCCAGACGCTTAAATCAGTCATGGGCTCCCTGCACCAATTTTGTCTTCAGCTCTTTCTGATTTTTATTTTATTATTTTAATTGCGACACAGCCTCACTCTGTAGCCCAGGATGGAGTGCATGACACCATTATAGCTCACTGCAGCCTCAAACTCCTGGGCTAGAGTGATCCTCCCACCTCAGTCTCCCCAGTGGCTGGAACTATAGGCTAGTGCCACCACACCACCTAACTAAAACAATTTTTTTAGAGACAGAGTTTGAACTGTTGCCCAGGCTGGTCTCCAGTTTCTGGCCTCAAGCTATCCTCCCACCCTGACTGCTGGGATTATGACGTCAGCCACTGCACTTGGACCTTCATGATATGTTAATCATTTCAAAATCTTTCTGGCTGGGTCTCTGATTAACTTAGTGAAGCCTCTTTTGCTGTCAGCTACTGAAACTTGTTTCAGTTTCACAGCACTGATATATTGAGCATGTCTTTACAAAACAATAAATGAGGCACCGAATATTCAGTTTAGGTAGATTTATGTGACTTTTTAAATGGTATTTTACCATCAATCTCAACGCTTAGGATTTTCTCCTGTTACGTCAGGTAGCTATATTGGATGACTCATGAATTCTTGGTCATTTATCAGTCTTTTTAATCACACCAATACCCTCAAGACATAATAAAAAGAACACACCATCTTTGAAAGTAGAAAAATAAAATCTTTTATTTTACTCAGCAATTCAAAAGAGGAATATGAACTTGGCATTTTTATCTTATTTATTTATTTTTTATAGAGACAGGGGTCTTGCCAGGTTGGTCTTGAACTCTTGGCCTCAAGGAATCCTCCCACCTCAGCCTCTCAAAGTGGTAGGATTACACGTGTGAGCCATCGCACGTGGCCAAATTTTGTCTTTTTAAACCATATCTTTATTTATTATTTATTTTGAGATGGAGTTTCACTCTTGTTGCCCAGGCTGGAGTGCAATGGCATGATTTTGGCTCACTGCAACCTCCACCTCCCAGGTTCAAGGGATTCTCCTGCCTCAGCTTCCTGAGTAGCTGGGATTATAGGCATGTGCCACCAAATCTGGCTAACTTTGTAATTTTTTTTTTTTTTTTTTTTTTTTTTTTTACTAAAGACAGGGTTTCTCCATGTTGGTCAGGCTAGTCGTGAACTCCCAACCTCAGGTGATCCACCTGCCTCATCCTCCCAAAGTACTGGGATTACAGGTGTGAGCTGCTGCACCCAGCCAAACCATACTTTTCTTTTAAAAAACAATTTTTTATTCTACAACTATAAAGTAATGCACACTCGTTTTAGGATATTTGAGAAATAGGTGAAATGGGAAAGAACTACCATGTAGAATTCTACTACACAAAAATAATGTCATATTTACATTTTCCATTTAAAGTGTTTTTTTTCTTCTGTATATTTTTACTGAATTATACTGGACACCCAATTTTTATCTAGTTTTTTTTTTTTTTGAGACGGAGTTTCGCTCTTGTTACCCAGGCTGGAGTGCAATGGCGCCATCTCGGCTCACCGCAACCTCCGCCTCCTGGGTTCAAGCAGTTCTCCTGCCTCAGCCTCCCGAGTAGCTGGGACTACAGGCACGTGCCACCATGCCCAGCTAATTTTTGTATTTTTAGTAGAGACGGGGTTTCACTATGTTGATCAGGATGGTCTTGATCTCTTGACCTCGTGATCCACCCGCCTCGGCCTCCCAAAGTGCTGGGATTACAGGCGTGAGCCACCGCGCCCGGCTTTATCTAGTTTTTAAAACTTAACATTGTAAAAAAGTACTTTCCCACATTATATAATTAAATATTTTAAAGAAATATATTTTATTGAATAAATATATAATTTTCATAAGCATTCAAAAATTGACAGTTTAGACTTTTTTTTGGCCATTTTATAAATAATACTTCAATTAACACCTTTGCATGAAAATGTCTTCCTTTTCCTAGAATCAACCTAGTTTAGGACCCATTTCCAGAATTAGAACTACTTTGAAAATGAATGTTTAATAATCTGGTATATATTGCGAAACATCTTTCTTAAAGGACTGTATCAATTGATTGATTGATTGATTAATTAATTTGAGATGGAGTTTTGCTCTTGTCTTCCAGGCTGGAGTGCAGTGGCAAGATTTCTGTTTGTTGCAACCTCCATCTCCCAGATTCAAGCAATTCTCCCACCTCAGCCTCCTGAATAGCTGCGATCACAGATGTGTGCCACCACGCCAAGTTAATCCTTTTGTATTATTAATAGAAATGGGGTGTCACCATGTTGGGAAGGCTGGTCTTGAACTGCTGACCTCACGTGATCCTCCCCCTGCCCCGCCTGCCCCGCCTCAGCCTCCCAAGGTGCTGGGATTATAGTTGTGAGCCACCATGCGCAGCCTGGATTGTACCAATTTAAATTGTCAAATTGCTCTTCAAAGATTTCTATTCATTAATCCTGAAAAACATTGATTGTCATATATTTTTAAAATTTTACAATTCCAAAGGCAAAAACTGGTATTTCAGTGTTGTTCGAAAACCACGTGATCATTAGTACCGTTACTATTTTCTTAAAAAAGCTACCAATGACCTTCTTTGCAGAACTGGAAAAAACCACCTTAAACTTCATATGGAACCAAAAGAGAGCCCGCACAGCCAAGCCAATTCTAAGCAAAAAGAACAAAGCTGGAGGCATCACACTACCGGACTTCAAACTATACTACAAG
>PVKV010018661.1:23254-44327 GCA_004027835.1 Alouatta palliata
GACCAATGGAACAGAACAGAGGCCTCCAAGGCAACACAACACATCTACAACCATCCGATCTTTGACAAACCTGACAAAAACAAGCAATGGGGAAAGGAGTCCCTGTTTAATAAATGGTGTTGGGAAAACTGGCTAGCCATGTGCAGAAAGCAGAAACTGGACCCCTTCCTGACACCTTACACTAAAATTAACTCCAGATTAAAGACTTAAACATAAGACCTAACACCATAAAAACCTTAGAAGAAAATCTAGGCAAAACCATTCAGGACATAGGCGTAGGCAAGGACTTCATGACCAAAACACCAAAAGCATTGGCAACAAAAGCCAAAGTAGACAAATGGGACCTAATCAAACCCCACAGCTTCTGCATGGCAAAAGAAACAGTCGTTAGAGTGAATCGGCAACCAACAGAATGGGAAAAAAGTTTTGCACTCTACCCATCTGACAAAGGGTTGATATCCAGAATCTACAAAGAACTAAAAGAGATTTACAAGAGAAAAACAAACAAACCCATTCAAAAGTGGGCAAAGGATATGAACAGACACTTTTCAAAAGAAGACATACATGAAGCCAACAAACATATGCAAAAATGCTCATCATCACTGGTCATTAGAGAAATGCAAATCAAAACTACATTGAGATACCACCTCACGCCAGTTAGAATTGCGATCATTAAAAAATCTGGAGACAACAGATGCTGGAGAGGATGTGGAGAAATAGGAACACTTTTACACCATTGGTCGGAGTGTAAATTAGTTCAACCATTGTGGAAGACAGTGTGGCAATTCCTCAAGGACCTAGAAATAGAAATTCCATTTGACCCAGCAATCCCATTACTGGGTGTATATCCAAAGGACTGTAAATCATTCTACTATAAGGACACATGCACACGAATGTTCATTGCAGCACAGTTTACGATAGCAAAGACCTGGAACCAACCCAAATGCCCATCGATGATAGACTGGACAGGGAAAATGTGGCACATATACAACATGGAATATTATGCAGCCATCAAAAACGATGAGTTCGTGTCCTTTGTAGGGACATGGATGAACCTGGAAGCCATCATTCTCAGCAAACTGACACAGGAACAGAAAATCAAACACCGCATGTTCTCACTCACAGGCGGGTGTTGAAAAATGAGAACACATGGACACAGGGAGGGGAGCATCTCACACTGGGGTCTGTCGGGGGGAAATGGGTAGGACAGTGCGGGGTGGGGAGTTGGGGAGGGATAGCATGGGGAGAAATGCCAGATATAGGTGATGGGGAGGAAGGCAGCAAATCACACTGCCGTGTGTGTACCTATGCAAGAATCTTGCATGTTCTTCCCATGTACCGCAAAACCTAAAATGCAATAAAAAAATACATATATATATATATATATATATATATAAATATTATTTTTGGATACAAAACTAACTTCAACCAAAAATAAATTAGAAGTAATTCCTTTAACTTCCAACTAAGTAACTTGAAATCATTTTAATGTTGAACTAATTGTTTACCAGCTTTGTGACCTTGGGAAAATTATTTAACTTCTGTAAGCTTCAGTTTCCTCATATACAACATAAGGCTAATAATACACATCCCTTGTAGCGTTCTTGTGAGGATAAATAAAATAATCCTGGTAAAACTCCTAGCATGTAGAAAGCACTTCATAAATGATAGTTATGATTATTATGTTTAATTACCTAATAGTGAAAAGAATCTTATTGATTTTCTTGTGGTAAAATATTTGCAATTTTTGTTGTTGTTATTGTTTAGGAGGAGTCTTGCTCTGTCGCCCAGGCTGGAGTGCAGTGGTGTGATCTCAGCTCACTGCAACCTCTGACTCCCCGGTTCAAGCATTTCTTGTGCCTCAGCTTCTTGAGTAGCTGAGATTAGAGGCATGCACCACCATCCCTGGCTAATTTTTGTATTTTTAGTAGAGATGGGGTTTCACCAGGTTGGCCAGGCTGGTCTCAAACTTCTGACCTAAAGCGATCCACCTGCCTCAGCTTCCCAAAGTGCTGGGATTACAGGTGTGAGCCACCACATCCGCCTCTTTCTTATTTCTGTCTTACTTTGTTCCCCAGGCTGGAGTGGAGTGCCACATGCACAGCTCACTGCAGCCATGAACTCCTGGGCTCAAGGGATCCTCCTGCCTCAGCCTCCCAAGTAGCTGGGACTGTAGGTGTGTGGCACCACAGCTGGCTAATATCTGACTTATTTAATTAATGTCGTCAAGGTTTATCCGTGTTGTAGCATGTATCAAGACTCCATTCCTTTTTAAGGCTGAGTAATATTCCATTGTATGTCGATAATACATTTTTAAAATCCATTCAACTGTTGATGGACACTTGGGTTGCTTCTGCCTTTGCCTATTGTGAAAAATGCTGCTGTAAACATTGGTGTACAAAAATCTGTTTGAGTCGCTGCTTTCCATTATTTAAGGGTATATACCAAAGAATATAATACAGAACTGAATGCTTGTGTCCTCTCAAAATCCGTATGCTTGTAACCCACTCCATAATGTGATGGGGTGAGATTTCAGCATATGGATTTTGCAAGGAGGTGGGGTCCTTGGCAGGTAATTAGGATTAGATGCGCTCAGGACGGTGGAGCCTTTATGAATGGGATTAGTGTCCTTACAAGAGTCTCAGGAGAGCTTGTGTCCCTTCTCTGCCATGTGAGGACACAGCCAGAAGACTGCCCTGTATGAATCAGGAAGTGGCCCTCACCAGACACTGAACTGCCAGCGCCTTGATCTTGGACTTCCAGCCTCCAGAACTGTGAGAAATAAATATCTGTGGCTAGGCGTGTTGCCTCATGTCTATAATCCCAGCACTTTGGGAGGCTGAAGCTGGTGGACCACTGGAGGTCAGGAGTTCAAGACCAGCCTGGCTAACCTGGTGAAACCCTGTCTCTATTAAAAATACAAAAAATTAGCCAGGTGTGGTGGCAGGTGCCTGTAGTCCAGCTACTCAGGATGCTGAGGCAGGAGAATTGCTTGAACCCTGGGGGTGAATGTTGCAGTGAGCCGAGATCATGCCACTGCACTACAACCTGAACGACAAGAGTGAGACACTGTCTCAAGAATAAGTGAATGAATGAATAAATGAATGTTTGTTGTTTAAGCTACCTAGTTTATGGCAGCCAGAGCTGACTAACAGAATGGAATTACTATATCATATGGCAATTCTGCGTTCTACTTTTGGAGGAACTGCCAGTCTGTGTTTCACGGTGGATATGCTATTCTACATTCCCACCACCAATGCTACAAGGGCTCCACATTCTCCAAATGATCTCCAATGCTTGGCGATTTTCTTTCTTTTTTTTTTTTTTGAGACGGAGTTTCGCTCTTGTTACCCAGGCTGGAGTGCAATGGCGCGATCTCGGCTCACCGCAACCTCCGCCTCCTGGGTTCAAGCAATTCTCCTGCCTCAGCCTCCTGAGTAGCTGGGACTACAGGCGCGTGCCACCACGCCCAGCTAATTTTTGTATTTTTAGTAGAGACGGGGTTTCACCACGTTGACCAGGATGGTCTCGATCTCTTGACGTCGTGATCCACACGCCTCGGCCTCCCAAAGTGCTGGGATTACAGGCGTGAGCCACCGCGCCCGGCCGCTTGGCGATTTTCAATTAAAAAAAAATCACAGCCACCCTACTAGGTGTGAAACGGTATGTCACTATGGGTTCAGTTTGCATTTTCCTAATGCCTGATGATGATGAACATGTTTTCGTGTGTTTTCAGCAATTTGCAGATCTGCTTTGGAGAAATGTCTAGTCAAGTGCTTTCCTCGTTTTTATTTTTATTTATTTTTTATTTTATTTTTTGAGATGGAGTCTTCTGTTGCACAGACTGGAGTGCAGTGGCGTGATCTCAGCTCACTGCAACCTCTGTCTCCTGGGTTTAAGTGATTCTCCTGCCTCAATCTTTTGAGTAGCTGGGATTACAGGTGCATGCCACCATGTCCAGCTAAGTTTTGCACTTTTTTGTAGAGATGAGGTTTCATCATGTTGGCCAGACTGTTAACTCCTGACCTCAGGTGATCCGCCCCCCTCAGCCTCCCAGAGTGCTGGGATTATAGGTGTGAGCCACTGTGCCTGGCTGCTTTCCCTATTTTCTTATTTCCAAATTGGGTCGCATGTCTTCCTGTCATTGAGTTATAAGAGATTTTTTTTATATATACTCTGGATATTAAACACTTATCAGATATGTACTTTGCAAATATTTTCCCATTCTGTGGGTCATCTTTTTACTCTCTTGATAATGTCCTTGGATGTATACAGGTTTTTAATTTAATTTTAATGAAGTCTATCTGTTTTTATGTTGTTGCCAGTGCTTTTGGCATGACATATAAGAAATTTTTGCTAAATCCAAGGTCTTGAAGATTCTTTTCTATGTTTTCTTCTAAGAGTTATGGAGTTTTTAGCTCTTAAATTTAAGTCTTTGATCCATTTGACTTCTTTTTTGTATATGGTATAAGGTAAGCATCCAACTTCATTCTTTCGTATGTGGATATCCAATTTTGCCAGCACCATTTGTTTAAAAGACTGTTCTTTCCTTACTGAATGGTTTTTACATCCTTGACTTTTAAAGTGTTTAACCTATTCATTAAAATGTATTCCTGTGTCTGGATGAGAAAACCATCTTCTTCCGTCTTATCTCCCACTCTTAGAAGGTATACTAAGCTTAGATGCCTGAAGCCACCTACAACAAGAGTCTCTTTAGTCCCTAGCCAGTGAAGTTACATTGTAGCCATAAGAGAAAGTTATGCTGGAGCCGTGTCCTGCCAGACTGGCATTTGGTATCAGCTCCACATGCTGAGACACCCACTTGTCTGTCCCTCACTTTGTCTTCTGTCCCCCGTCACTGACCCCTTTCTGGTCACAGATATCAGTGTCTTCTTTTTATTTTTAAATTTTTAAATTTTTATTTTTTTGAGACCGACTCTCTGACTCCCAGGCTGGAGTGCAGTGGCACGATCTCTGCTCACTGCAACCACCACCCAGGTTGAAGTGATTCTCCTGCCTCAGCCTCCCAAGTAGCTGGGATTACAGACACTCGCCACCACAGCAGGCTAATTTTTGTATTTTTATTAGAAACTGGGTTTCACCATGTTGGACAGGCTGGTCTTGAACTCCTGACCTCAGGTGATCCACCCTCCTCAGCCTCCCAAAATGCTGGGATTACAGGTGTGAGCCACCGCACCCGACCCAGTGTCTTCTTTAGGAATCTCAGTCACCCATTGCCCTGGGAAGACTGCATCTCAAGCCAAAGTGGAGAACAGAACCTCCATTCTTCAATTAATAATTTAAAAGCATGATAGAGTTCCTGATGCACTTTAGGCACTGGGCATTCAGATGGGAAAGGGGACGTTACAGAGGGGTTTTCCTCTTCTTCCCCATAGAGTAAGGGACCGTTTCCCTACAATTGTAAAGCCACATCTTTTTAATGCCCAAAAACTTACTGGATGTTTCCACCTGGATAGCCCTCTTCCATTCCAAATTGAGTGTGCCTAAGGCCAAATTCATCATCTTCCTCCTGATATTCATATGCCACCCCCCTTCCCCGGGCATCAAGACCACAAACCCTGGAGCTATCTTGGATTCTTCTTGTCCCTCATTCATTACATCTGATCTCCCAGGAAACACCTGTCAATTCTTCCTTCCCATTCTACATTTATTCCTTCATTATCATTGTCACGTTAGTTCAAAACCTTGTAATAATTGGCTTCTGTGCACACCACAAATTGTTTAGCTCATGCTGCCTGCTTGAAAACCTTACAGCAACTTTCCTTTGCTTATAAGAAAAAAAATCCATAGACTCTAGCATGGGCCTCTGGACCTTCCATAACCTGAATCCAAGCATCTGTCCAGCCCTGCTTTAACTTCCTCACACAGATCTTCAGCTCTAGTTGGATTGGTTCATTCAGTTTTCCACAGTCATAACTTGTATGCTTTTCTGCCATCTTGCTTCTTTACTTATGTTGTCCCCACAACTGTAATGTCTTTCCTTCCATTTCTTTTTGTTTTTTTTTTTTTCAGACAGAGTCTTGCTCTGTCGTCCAGGCTAGAGTGCAGTGGTACAATCTCGGCTCGCTGCAACCTCCGGCTCCTGGGTTCAAATGATTCTCCTGCCTTAGCCTCCAGAGTAGCTGGGATTACTGGCGCCCACCATCAAACCTGGCTAATTTTTGTATTTTTAGTAGAGACAGGGTTTCACCATCTTGGCCAGCCAGGTCTCAAACCACCCGCCTTGAACTCCCAAAGTGCTGGATTATAGGCATGAGCCACCATTCCTGGCCTTTCCTTCCATTTCCATCAAAATCATATTCATCCGGGTTTCTGTGACTGGGGAAGCAAGACCATCCTGCTAGGCTCCCAGTGGCTTCTGTCTGCTCTGCAGCAGAAAGCCCTTCCCCACATTACATCAGTGAAGCTTGAATATCAAAGGCATTTTTTTGGCCAGGTGTGGTGGCTCATGCCTATAATCCCAGCACTTTGATAGGCCAAGGCAGGAGGATTGCTTGAGCCCAAGAGTTTAAGACCAGCCTGGGCAACATAGGCAGAACACCATCTTAAGAAAAAAATAAAGTAAGTCAGGCACAATAGTGTGTGCCTGTGGTTCCAGCTATTCAGGAGTTAAGATAGGAGGATTGCTTGAACCCAGGAGGTCGAGGCTGCAGTAAGCTATGATCGTGCCATTGCACTCCAGCTTGGGCAACAGAGCAAGACCCCGTCTCAAGGAAAAAGAAAAAGAAGGCCAGATGTGGTGGCTCACATGTGTAATCCCAGCATTTTGGGAGGCTGAGGTGGGCAAATCACTTGAGGCCAGGAGTTGGAGATCAGCCTGGCCAACATGGTGAAACCCTGTCTCTACTAAAAATACAAAAACAAACAAACAAACAAACAAAAAACTTAGCTGAGCATGGTAGTACATGCCTGTAATCCCAGTTACTCTGGTGGCTGAGGCAGGAGAATCGCTTGAACCTGAAAGGCAGAAGCTGCAGTAAGCCAAGATCACGAAACTGCACTCAAGCGTAGGTGACAGAGTAAGACTCTGTCTGAAAAACAATCAAGCAAGCAAAGAAAAAAAAAAAAAAAAAAAAAAAAAAAAAAAAAAAAAAAAAAAAAAAGGCAATTTGAGCAATTTTTCCTAAGCCATGGCATATCAGTTATACAGAAATACTGCTTTGGGGAATAGTCTTCAGGTGAGCCTAGATGAGCTCATACAGTCTCAGCAGACTACCTGCAAGTTCTACTTCAGTTTGATAAGGCTGTAAATTCAGCATTGGCTCAGACCGTTAGAACAGAGTCAATTTCAGGAGCTTTCCAAATATCTACAGACTGTGTGATTATCTGTGGACTTTTGTATTGAATGATGTTGAATTCAGGGAGGTGCAGAACTTAATAAAGTGGATGAAGCAAAAATCGTAGCCTGTGATGATAAAAATGCTGGCTCCAATACTACAGAATGATAGGAAGAATTGCTTTTGAATGCTGTCTTCTGTTATCATTAATCACTTTTTGAAGAGAAGCAGAGAAGAAACTGATAACAAATTATTTTAGCATTGCAGAAATGTCCATACTGTGCTATCCTAGAGAATTCCAGTAGGAAGAACGTGTGCAGAATGTGCCGGTGTGTCACATAGTTATACACGTGCTATGATGGTTTGCTGCACCCACCAACCCGTCATCCATATTAGGTATTTCCTCTAATGTTATCCCTCCCCTAATCCCCCACCCCCTGACAGACCCCGGTGTGTGATGTTCCCCTCTCTGTGTCCATGTGATCTCATTGTTCAACTCCCACTTATGAGTGAGAACATGCAGTGTTTGGTTTTCTGTTTTTGTGTTAGTTTGCTGAGAACAATGGTTTACAGCTTTATTCATGTTCCTGCAAAAGACATGAACTCATCCTTTTTATGGCTGCATATTATTCCATGGTGTATATGTGCCCCATTTTCCCTGTCCAGTCTATCATTGATGGGCATTTGGGTTGGTTCCACGTCTTTGTTATTGTGAACAGTGCTGCAATAAATGTAAATGTACATGAGTCTTTATAGTAGAACGATTTATAATCCTTTGGGTATATACCCAGTAATGGGATTGCTGGGTCAAATGGTATTTCTGGTTCTAAATCCTTGAGGAATCACCACACTGTGTTTCACAATGGTTGAACTAATTTACACGTTCACCAAGTGTAAAAGCGTTCCTATTTCTCCACTCCCTCTCCAGCATCTATTGTTTCCTGACTTTTTAATGCTCGCCATTCTAACTGGTGTGAGACAGTATCTCATTGTGGTTTTTTCATTTCTCTAATGACCAGTGATGATGAACTTTTTTAATATGTTTCTTGGCCACATTAATGTCTTCTTTTGAGAAGTGTCTGTTCATATCTTTGCCCACTTTTTGATGGGGTTGTTTATCTCTCGTAAATTTGTTTAAGTTCTTTGTAGGTCCTGGATATTAGCCCTTTGTCAGATGGATAGATTGCAAAATTTTCTCCCATTCTGTAGGCTGGGAGAATGGGAGAAAAATGGAAGACAGTAGGTTGTTCACTCTGATGGTAGTTTCTTTTGCTGTGCAGAAGCTCTTTAGTTTAATTAGGTCCCATTTGTCAATTTTGGCTTTTGTTGCCATTGCCTTTGGTGTTTTTAGTCATGAAGTCTTTGCCCATGCCTATGTCCTGAATGGTGTTGCTTAGATTTTCTTCTAGGGTTTTTATGGTTTTAGGTCTTACATTTAAGTCTTTAATCCATCTTGAGTTAATTTTTGTATAAGGTGTAAGGAAGGGGTCCAGTTTCAGTTTTCTATATATAGCTAGCCAGTTTTCCCAACACCATTTATTAAATAGGGAATCCTTTTCCCATTGCTTGTTTTAGTCAGATTTGTCAAAGATCAGATGGTTGTAGATGTGTGGTGTTATTTCTGAGGCCTCTGTTTTGTTCCATTGGTCTATATATCTGTTTTGATACCAGTACCATGCTGTTTTGGTTACTGTAGTCTTGTAGTATGGTTTGAAGTCAGGTAGCGTGATGCCTCCAGCTTTGTTCTTTTTGCTTAGGATTGCCTTGGCTATACAGGCTCTTTTTTGGTTTCATATGAAATTTAAGCGTTTTTTTCTAACTCTGTGAAGAAAGTCAATGGTAGCTTGGTGGGGGTAGCATTGAATCTATAAATTACTTTGGGCAGTATGGCCATTTTCACGATATTGATTCTTCCTAACCATGAGCATGGAATGTTTTTCCATTTGTGTCCTCTCTTATTCCCTTGAGCAGTGGTTTGTAGTTCTCCTTGAAGAGGTCCTTCACATCCCTTGTTAGTTGTATTCCTAGGTATTTTATTCTCTTTGTAACAATTATGAATGGGAGTTCACTCATTATTTGGCTGTTTGTCTATTATTGATTCATAGGAATCCTTGTGATTTTTGCACATTGATTTTGTATCCTGAGACTTTGCTGAAGTTGCTTATCAGCTTAAGGAGATTTTGGGCTGAGACTATGGGGTTTTCTAAATATACAATCATATCACCTGCAAACAGAGACAATTTGACTTCCTCTCTTCCTAGTTGAATGACCTTTATTTCTTTCTCTTGCCTGATTTCCCTGGCCAGAACTTCCAATACTTGTTGAATAGGAGTGGTGGGAGAGGGCATCCTTGTCTTGTGCCAGTTTTCAAAGGGAATGCTTCCAGCTTTTGCCCTCTCAGTATGATATTGGTTGTGGGTTTGTCATAAATAGCTCTTATTATTTTGAGATATGTTCCATCAATACCTAGTTTCTTGAGAGTTTTTAGCATGAAGGGGTATTCAATTTTATTGAAGGCCTTTTCCGCATCTATTGAGATAATCGTGGTTTTTGTCTTTGATTCTGTTTATGTGATGGATTACGTTTATTGATTTGCATATGTTGAACCAGCCTTGCATCCCAGGAATGAAGCCAACTTGATCACGGTGGATAAGCTTTTTGATATGCTGCTAGATTCGGTTTGCCAGTATTTTACTAAGGATTTCTGTGTCAATGTTCGTCAAGGATATTGGCCTGAAATTTTTTTTTGTTGTGTCTCTGCCAGGTTTTGGTATCAGGATGATGCTGGTCTCATAAAATGAGCCACTGCACCTGGCTTGTTTTTTAAATTTAGAAACAGGGTCTCTATTGCCCAGGCTGGAGTGCAGTGGTGTGATCATGGCTCACTGCAGCCTCAAACTCTTGGATTCAAGTGATCCTCCTGCCTCAGCCTCCCAAGTAGCTGAGACTCAGGCATGTGCCACCACACTCAGCTTATTTGTTGTTTATTTATTTATTGCAGAGACGGGATGTCACAATGTGCCTCAGGCTGGTCTCAAACCCCTAGGGTCAAGCACTCCTCCTGCTTTGGCCTTCCAAAGTGCTGGTGTTACAGGCATGAGCCACTAAGCCTGGCCAAGATATAATGTTTTTATTTATTTATTTATCTATTTTTTTCTGAGACAGAGTCTTGCTCTGTTGCCCAGGCTGGAGTGCAGTGGCACAATCTTGGCTCACTGCAACCTCCACCTCCCAAGTTCAAGTGATTCTCCTGCCTCAGCCTCCCGAGTAGCTGGGACTATATGCAAGTGTCACCACGCCTGGCTAAGTTTTTGTATTTTTAGTAGAGCTGTGGTTTCACCATGTTAGCCAGATGGTCTCCATTTCCTGACCTTGTGATCCGCCCACCTCAGCCTCCCAAAGTGCTGAGATTACAGGCGTGAGTCACCACGCCTGGCTGGGTATAATGTTTTTAATAGGCAAATCGAATCATCTCTCTTCCTATTAAATCTCTTCAGTAGATTCTCATTCCTCTTGGGATCAAGTCCTTAGAGGGTCCTTGCAGGGTCCTCCGGATCCTGGTGGTCTGGCTCCAGTCTTCTTTCCTCCCTGTCATTTTGCTCCGCACACACAGAGCATTTCTCACTGAATTGCCATGCTTCCTCCTCCCTCAAGAACTTTGCATGTGCTGTTCCCTTTGTCTGTAATGCTCACCTCCCTCTCTCTTTCCTTTCTTTTTTCTTTTACAGCCTAGTTAACTCCTACTTATCTACAGATCTTAGCTCCTATATCCCTTCCATAGGGAAGTCTTGCCTGACCCGACAGGCCTCCATAGGCCCCCAGAGGCCCCTCTACTTCCTTCAGATAATTTACCAGGTGTTATTATTATGTAATGGTATGATCATCTGGTTAATATCTTTTCCCCTATAAGTTCTCATCGGAGCCACAGACAATGTCTGTTTTGCCCACTCTTACGTTCCTTAGCAACTGGCACGGAATTCAGTCCAGACCTCAGAGACACCCAATAAATATTTATTGAGAAAACAAAAGGCCAACTAGACTACTCGAACTTCCTCAGTTAAGCCAGACATCTTCCCCGCTCCTCTGAAATCCTACAGCACTTGAGATCCCACCACTCACATACATGGCATTTATGGCAACTGCCTGATAGTGGCTGATAGCCACATCTTATCTCCCCAGCTAGACTGTGAGTAGCTGTGGGCCAGAAATCATGGTTTCCACATGACTATAACTCTCACAATGCCTAGCCCAGCTCCCAGCACTTGATGTGCACACAATAACAATTTATTCCAAGAATAAATAAAGATGTTGGCTCTTCTTTTTTGGTTTGTAGTAGTGCTGGTGGTGATGGGGGGAAGTTGTAATTCCCTGATGCCTGGGAGTGCAACAGAGACTGCGTTTTATGGGGTAGAACTAGGAAAGGATATTAGAACGTTGTGTCCTTTTATTGCAAGAAGATTTTCTCTGCCAATTTGCGTGGCAAAGCAAAGCCAAACCTTTTCTGTAAACACAGCAAACTAGTTCTAATTTTATGCAAAAACAGGCAACTATAATCAAAGAGCTGAATAACCACAGAACGTGAACTGCTTTTACTTATTCATTTGAGTTTTATATTTTGTTTGCTAATGACCACATACATTCTAATCATAACTGGAACTGATCCAACCCACAACTTTTCACTCATCTTCATAGCGGAAGATAGGAGGGTAAGATTGTCAGAAATGTGGAATCCATAGGCCAGAAAGGAGGGGATAAGTAAACAGTAGAATGACCAGATCTCTTTCTGGGACACATTGGGCAGGGCCTGTTTGTAGTGAAAGTTCAGCGATCTTAGGGCCAGGTTAAGCATGTGCTCTAAAGTATAGTTTTCTGAGATTGCTGAGTCAAAGAAGAAAGATGCAGACATTGCCTAAGGACACCAGAAGATATTGGACGTGAGGGATAGTGAAAGCAAATAACTGTGGACGGAGAGTGAGGTGGTTGCCCAGGGGGATGAAGAGAATGGTGTCAGGAACAAAGTACAGCAGGGGCAAGTTTGTGATGTAGTAAACCAAGTTCTTAAATTTGGGACGTCCTTAATTCAGACCCAGGTAGCAGAAAAGCTGGAGTTCCCACTGTTCCAGGACAGACCATAAACAGTGGGCTTCTGCTTTACCCCTGCCTTTGAGAGGCTTATAGTCTGGTTATCCACAGACAAAACAACAACTGACTTAAAAAAAAAATACTCAAGTACACACAGTGCTGTAGTTTGAATGTTTGTCCCCATCCAAAGCTCATGTTGAAATTTAATTAGCATTGTGATGGTATTGGGAGGTGGGACCCATAAGAGGTGTTTAGATCACAAGGGCCCCACCTCAAGAATGGACTAATGTTATCGAGGGAGTAGGTTTGTTATTGTGGGAGTGGGTTTGTTATTATGGGAGTGGGTTTGTTATTGTGGGAGTGGATTTGTTATTGTGGAGTGGGCTTGCCTCTTCCATGCCCTCTCTTTTTGCCCTTCCATCACGTGATACCTTCTGTCATGTTATGATGCAGCAAGAAGGTCCTTACAAGATGTCAGCCCCTTGACACTGGACTTCCCAGCCTCCAGAACCGTAAGCCAATAAATGTATGTTCATTATAAATTACCCAGTCTGTGGTATCCTGTTATAGCAGCACAAAATGGACTGAGACGCATGAGAACACACATGCCCTGAGGCATATTCCAAAGCCTACAGCACAGAGTGAACTACAAAGAGACTGTGTCAGAACTTTGCTGAGACAGGAATGTGGAACAGGAGAACTAGAGGTTAGGGAAGCCATCATGTATTATACCTTTCCCCCTTATTCACTAGACCTGCTGCCCTCCCTATCTAACCCATTCCATTCGCTCTTGTGCTTTCCACCTGGATTCCACCAGGGAGCCACCTACCTTCACAGGGGCTGCCTTCTGAGCAGGGTTTTCTTTCTTTCTTTCCTTCTTTTTTTTTTTTTTTTTTGAGACAGAGTCCCACTCCGTTTCCCAGGCTGGAGTGCAGTGGCACAATCTTGGCTCACTGCAACCTCCACCCCCGGGTTCAAGCAATTCTCCTGCCTCAGCATCTCTTGAGTAGCTGGGATTACAGGTGTGTGCCACCACGCCCAGCTAATTTTTGTATTTTTAGTAGAGATGGGGTATCACCATGTGGATCAGGCTGGTCTCAAACTCCTGACCTCATGATCTGCCCGCCTTAGCCTCCCAAAGTGCTGGGATTACAGGCATGAGCCACTGCACCCAGCCTGAGCAGGCTTTTCTTTGAAGCCTTGCCTCTGTACTCACCCTTTCCTCCATGCTTTGGATCCTGGAGCCAGACCCTTCATCTCCAAGCCTAGGCCAAACCAACTCATGTTCGGTAAGAACTTTGCCCTTGTAGAGGCTATGTGTCAGTGATACTGAGTTCTCCACTGTTCAAAGTGAGTTAAACAGACACATTCTTACTTCTTGGGAGTGCATAAGCTAAAACAAAGGACAGAGAAAAGGCAGACATGGACAAGACCTCAACAACTGACTATGTACTGGAGAAAAAGGCAATGGAAAGATTTATATTGTGAAACTCAAAGGGGTTATCGTCATTAATGATGTTTCCCATCCACATTCCCTTGTTTGCTCAAAGATTCAAACATCACACCTATGCGGTGACTCCTAAATCTGTCTCCAGGTAAGCTATCTTACTCAATTTCCTAGTGGAAATCTTTAATTGTGTCTGGTACGTCTCTGCTGACACAGCTCACTCTTCAAGATCGAGAGCTCCCAGCTGAACTCGTTGCTCTTGTTGATAAGGACATCCACCTTTCCTAGTTTCTCCTCTCTGTGTTCCTGTACCTATACCAATCATGGACATTGCTGTAGCACTTTGCAGGTGATAAAACCTGTCCTCTCACTTGAACTTATTAATTTCCCCAACTGCTGGGGCTTCGAAACTGGAGCATTCACATTGACTCCTATTTCTCTTCCATCCTTTTACTCAAATTTTTACTCTATGTCCTTGGTTGGATCTACAAACAGTGTGATTTTCATTTTTTTTTTTTTTGAGGGGGAAAAAAAAGCTATCTCATTGATTGATTGATTGATTGAGACATAGTCTCGCTCTGTCACCCAGGCTGGAGTGCAATGGCTCTATCTTGGCTCACGGCAACCTCTGCCTCCTGGGTTCAAGCAATTCTCCTACCTCAGCCTCCTGAGTAGCTGGGATTACAGGTGTACGCCACCACACCCGGCTAATTTTTGTATTTTTAGTAGAGACGGGGTTTCACCATGTTGGCCGGCCGGTCTCAAACTCCTGACCTCAGGCGATCCACCTGCCTCAGTCTCCCAAAGTGCTGGGATTGTAGGCGTGAGCCACCATTCCCAGCCTCATTTATGTATATAGAGAGAGGCAAAGGGCTTTTGGAAATGGAGATATCTGCCATGGGGGTAGGCAAGCACTGCAGATTTGAAACCGGACCCCAGTAAAATGCATGGCTTATGAATACAATGGGATGTAAATGAGTGATTTGAAGCTGTTCTCCTTCACTGATTTTGTCTTGTTTCGTTTTTTTGAAGACAAGGTCCCACTCTGTTGCCCAGGCTGGAGTGCAGTGCTGTAATCATAGCTCGGAGCAGCCTTGAACTCTTGGGCTTAAGTGATCCTCCCACCTCAGCCTCCCAAGTAGCTGGGACTACACATACATGCTACTATGCCCAGATAATTTTAAGTTTTTATGTTTTCATAGATTGGGGGTCTCACTATGTTGTCCAGGCTTGTCTCGTCTTGAACTCCTGGCCTCAAGTGATCCTCCCACCTTGATCTCCCAATGTGATGGGATTATAGGCGTCGAGCCACTGTACCTGGCCCTTTTGGATTTTTTAAATAAAAAATAGTGTTTTAGTAGACCCTTTTACAACTTAAATCACACCTCCCAGATATTTATTTACACTCATAGCAATAGACATATCTACAGCTAGATTAATTCCTTGTATTACCTCACCCTGCCTTTCTATGGTCAGGGGATATTTAGCTGCAAGAACCCGTCTAAACAGTACAAAGAAGTCAGGTTAAATTCAGTATTAACATTTTTAACCACAGAGCTAACCAGAGAAGGAGATGAACTAAGGGCAATATATTTAGTGGAGAGATTAGGGAAGAATCCCAAGTAAACAGAATTTCGAGGAAAAGGCAGCCTGGCAGGCTAGAAGATAGATTCGTTCACAGATAATTTCCCATGAAGGAAATGACTTGAACTGAAAAAAGAGGAAGTGTGGTGAAGACAGTGACTGCCTCTACAAACATGTTGGTTATTTTTGGAGGGAATTTGGGTATCTTTCTACCTTCCCAAACCCTGCGGTCAGCACTACCAGCCAGTAGAAACATGAGCGTCGGTCGCACTAAGCAGGTTTAATTCATTCAAGGTGTCTCACATTCAAGGCAACTAAAGAAAGTGCTTTGAATGTTTTCTTAACTGGGAAGCTCTGCTTAGTGTAAAGTATGACAAGAGAAGGACTGAGATACAAAATGACTGATAACAACGTCCAGCAATAGAAAACTGCAATATACTGTACTTGGCTTACAAGTTTTTTTTTTTTTTTTTTTTTTTTTGGAAGATCCAGTGCTTTCTGATTTTCTTTTTCTTTTTTTCTTTCTTTTGTTTTTAAGTAGACTGGATCTCACTCTTTTGCCCAGGCTGGTCTTGAACTCCTGGGCTCAAGTGATCCTCCTGCCTCGGCCTCTCAAAGTACTGGGATTATAGGTGTGAGCCGCTGCACTTGGCCTGCAAGGCTTATACTCTTTTTTGTTTTTGAGACGGAGTTTCGCGCTTGTCACCCAGGCTGCAGTGCAGTTGGCGTGATCTTGGCTCTCTGCAACCTCTATCTCCCAGGTTTAAGCGATTCTCCTGCCCCAGCCTCCTGAATAGCTGGGATTACAGGCACACACCACCATGCCTGGCTGGCTAATTTTTGTATTTTTAGTAGAGATGGGGTTTCACCATGTTGGCCAGACTGGTCTCGAACTCCTGACTTCAGGTGATCCACCTGCCTTGGCCTCCAAAGTGCTGGGATTATAGGTGTGAGAAGGCTTATACTCTTAATATGCCTTAGAAGATTCACATCGATATTGCATTTATAACAATATAAAGTGGATAACAACTGATCGATGTATAACTATGTTTCAGCAGCAATTCTGAACTCATGAGACACACGGTATTTTGATTTTTGCTAAACTGAATTTTTATATATAATATTTGGACTAAATTCATTCAGTTATCCAGATACTTGCATATTTAGTATCAGCTCACTTCCTTTTTTCTTTCACTTTTGGAAAACACCCTAAAAATCCATTTGGTTCTTTTTGACCATGTTAAAAATGGTGAAAATCTTTCTTTTTTTTTTTTGTCAGAAAAAAACAGCAGATGCACTTTTACACTCAGAACTAAAAAATGGCTTTGTTTTTAATGACTTTGGTATGCGCTAAATTTGGTCCTAGATGAGGAGCAAAGCCTTATTTAAAGAAAGCAGGTTTTGAGTGTCTCTGTTTGTGAAAGTTTTCATGTCTTTCTGCATAGACCCAGTGCAGTCTGCTATTTTTGTTTAAATGTTCCTCTCCTCTCGTTCATTGCAAACATGACTCACTGAAGCCTTGTTTCTGTAAACAACATTCGAAAAGTATGCTATCTGAGTCAATATGAATATTTAAAAAATTAGGTTACACTTATATTTTATTAAATCTGAAGCCAGTTTAAAGGAAAAAAGGACATTAAAACCACAAACAGAAAAATAGAGAAAGAGGTCTTTCTAATGGAATCAGGAATAGCAGAGACACTTCTGATATAAACATGTTGTCACTTTAAATAACTTGAAAGTAACATGAAATACATTACATACACTGTACTATAGGAATTGTAATTTTCATCATTTTCAGTAACTGTTTATGAACTTAAGCCAGGGAGCAACCAAATGTGACGAAATTCAAGGGAAGAATTCTTGCATATTTAGTATCATTTGTCATATATATGTTTGTCATATATATGACAGTTGTCCTTTGAATTTGTGGGATGAATTAGGTTATAAATCTTCACAATACTTTTTATTAACAGAGAGAAAAAGAAAATAGTCATTTAAATTGTAAAATTTGAATTACAGAACACTTAATTATTGAGATAATTAGGTTTATCATTTAATAAGTATACAAAGCTCTTACTGATGACTAGTACAGTGATGTCAAATATAGGACTTCCATGTGATACGCACAGACCGTGGTAACTGTGTACTTCTTATCAACTCAACATGGCTTAAGGTGTCATTTTACTGAGCAAACTGTGCCCGGTTACAATATTCAGCCATTAGCTCTATTCCATATCACATCATTAGCACTGTATTTTCAGATTGTCTATGTCTTTAAAAAAACAACAACAATAAAAACTCTTTATGCTAAATTTGTAGCCCATTGAAAAATTCCCTGAGTTGTTTTTCTGAAATCAAAGTTGATATTAGGTTAATTCTCCCCTAGGCTACCTTCGCATTATTTTTTAAAAAATTAATTAATTTACTTTTTTGAGACAGAGTCTCGCTCTGTCACCCAGGCTGGAGTGCAATGGCTCGATCTCTGCTCACTGCAACCTCCATCTCCTGGGTTCAAGTGATTCTCCTGCCTCAGCCTCCTGAGTAGCTGGGATTACAGGTGCATGCCACCACGCTCAGCTAATTTTTTGTATTTTTGTTAGAGATGGGGTTTCACCATATTGGCCAGGCTGGTTTTGAATTCCTGACCTAGAATGATCCACCTGCCTCGACCTCCCAAAGTGCTGGGATTACAGGCGTGAGCCACTGTGTACAGCCTCCCTTGGTATACTTTAACATAAGATGTGTATTTGTCCTATTGTATTTCACTTTGGATTTTTAATCTATCAGTCTCAGCTATTGAGATGATATTGAATCCTAGCAGTTTCTGAACTAGAAGAAAGTCAACATATATTGATGCTCTCTTGGTATTTTATTTCTGGTGTGTAGTTTAATTCTCACAAAGCCTCTATCAGGTATTCTCATTTGACCAAGCCTCAGAGAAGGAAACTGAAGCCCAGAGAAGGTCCTGCAGCTGGTGAGTGGGTGAGTGGACCCCTGTGTGGCACTTCTCAGTACATCAGCAGTTGCTTAGTATGGGGTCAGTCATAAACCTGATAAGCTAGTCTTCGTTTCCATTTAGAAGGTTGACAATATGATCAAAATGGACAGGACTAAGAACAGAACTTTACAGGCCTCTGGGATCTCTCTGCAGGCTTGTATGGGGCCAAGAGCCCAGTTTAGCTGTTTTATTAACTATGGAAACTATTACCTCTCTGTGGAGGCTGCAGACCTCTTTCAGACCAAGGGGAGACTACAAGAGATTTTGTTAGATGTCTATCGCAAATCATGGTATACAGGCTTCCCCTGTTTTATTTTAATTAATCATTTTAAAATGTAACTGAGGTTGGTTTGGATGTATCTTACACTGGTTCCTTTTTTCAGTGCATCACTTACCATTGTCAATTTTGGTGATTCGCTGGAGATAAGAATCAAACAAAATCAAAAGAATATTTTCTGGAATATATTCTTCTTCCCTTGAATGTTGTCACGTTTGATTGCTACCTGGTTTAATTTCATAAACAATTATGAAAATGGCTCAAATACATTTCTATAGTAATATAGGATGTATTTCATGTTACTTTAAAGTTACATTTTTGTACTACAAGTGTCTCTGCTACTCCTGGTCCCATTAGAAAGGTATCCTTCTCTATTTTTTTCTGTTTATGGTTTTAATGTCCAATTTTTGACTGGCTTCAGAGTTATTGCTCTGTAAACAAAGTCAAGGGACTTTCTGCCTCACTTTTTTTCCATTGGAGATATTCAGAACAGAAATGATATTCAGAACTGAAAGTTATGAGTGTTAACTATGCTCCCGGGAGCTGTGCTTATGGTACGTGGTCTTCCGCAAGACTCTAGAATGTAAGGCAAGTTTGACTTTCAAGGGCAGATTTATAGTTCTCATGTTCAACCTAAAATGTGTACTGGGTGATTTCTCTTCAAGCTTTCTTGTCATCTTAGTGCATATAAAAAGCAAGTGAAAATAAACAGCAAATGGCAAGTGTTTTGGATTCCAAACTTCTGAGGGTTAAGTGAGTTCGCAGACTGCTCAGCCTCTGTGCCCTGCATGGAGCTGCCACTGCATTACCTGCGGGGCCATCTGGAGTCACTTAAAACGTCATAACCACTTATTCACTCCCTCACTCAGCAGACCTCTTCCTCAGATTCCTGACGGCACTTAGCTCGACCTAATGGACAGAATGTGATTCCCAGATGATGCTGATCATAAATCTAACCCACCCCCAGACATTAATGTCTGCAGTGGACCTGAAATCTACAAAGTGCTCATTCCAGAGTCTTATATTTTGAGATAGAGCAGGTGCCCTTGCTGGGAATTTGGACAACTTTGAGCAGATAGATGTACAGTTTTCTTTGTAACGTGCAGGTGTGGATTTTGGTAACCCTGCTTAACTAGGAGGCTCACCGTTGATGTCACCCAGGCTGGAGTGCAGTGACGCCATCTGGGCTAACAGCAACCTCTGCCTCCTGGGTTCGTGCCTCAGCCCCGACTAGTAGCTGGGATTAGAGGTGCCCGCCACCACACCGGGCTAATGTTTTTGTATTTTTAGTAGAGATGGGGTTTTACCATGTTGGCCAGGCTGGTCTCAAACTCCTGATCTCATGTGATCTGCCCCCCTCGGACTCTCAAAGTGCTGGGATTATAGGCGTGAGCCACTGTGTCCAGCCTCTTCTTGTGTCATCCATAAGAGTTCCCAGGAAGCCGTGACCAAGGAGAGGAGCTTGGACATACCGCATTGCATGGGGTATCAATTGCCTGACAGTAAGAAAGCTATTCTCAGAGCTGCTCGTCTATTCACTGTGTATTGCGCATCTAAAATGAGTAAAGCTCTGTTCTAGACTCTGTAGGGGACATTTCAAATAAACATGATAAGCTCCAAGGATCCAAGGGCATCTGAAAGATGAGTTTAAGTTTGCTCTTCAGTTTAGAGGATTTTTGGTGTCATGCTTTGTGTCTGGCTGTGCACTGTTTCTCTTTCCTATCTTCTGGGTGGCAGTCTCTCCTCTGTCTTCAGCTTTTGGGATCAACACCACTTCCCTGAGAGGCCTGCTCTGAGCACCTTAAACAAGTCACCTCCCTCTTCCTTTCCCCCTCGATTACATTGGCTTGCTTATTTACTTCATAGCATGAATCGCAATTTGCAATTAGATATTTGTTTGCTTGTATGTGTATTTTCTGTCTCATACACTTGTTATTAGCTCCACAAGTTCAGGGATCCTCTGTCTTTATTTTTCTTCTTTCTCTCCTCCTCCTCCTCCTTTTTTCTACTGTATCTATACAGTGCTTAATTGGTACATAGGTTTTTAATCAATATTGAATAAATGAATCAATCATTAAGTGGTAGCACTATTGAAATATAACGGTGAGAGCTCTTATTTCTTTTAAAGCTCCCAGTTTATTCTTTATACAGTTGAATTAATTTTATTATAAGGTTTTATTGGTTGGTATTTTTATTTGTATTTTTTTAAGAGACAGAGATTTCACTCTGTCACCCAGTCTGGAGTGCAGTGGTGCGATCATAGCTTACTAAAGCCTCCAACTCCTGGGCTCAGGTGACCCTCCTGCCTCAGCCTCCTCAGTAGGTGTGACTACAAGTGCCTGCCACCACACCTGGCTAATTTTTCTTTCTTTTTTTTTTTTTTT